>JABUQX010078419.1:0-32500 GCA_015478945.1 Trachelipus rathkii
CAAAATTTTTTGTCTAAAATACCCTTTGGCCATTGCTGAAGTAAACCTGGAAGTCTCTGTATCATTGTATATCTTTCAGATACTATGATGTTTTAAGCCTTAACAATATGCTTACCAAACCTTTGTGTTAGCACTTTACAAGCTTTACTCGAAGCTGAACCGACTCTTTGTCTCACAATAGTGTTTTTGACATACTATATAATTCTTTTGTAAGAAAGATTTCTTCTAAGATACCTCCACCATCTGAGAATGCTGATAGAGTCCCGAAGAAAAATATAAAGATACTTTGAGCAAAAGAAAATAAACTCCAGCTGCTAGTATTTAACAACATTGTGAAATGGACAAGCGTATCTGAGATCCCATATAATTAGGGAATTGAAGCTGAAGCAATGGTATGAAATAGTTCTAAAGATGGTGACCTCTTCTAATTACTTGTTGTACGAGGCCAGAATATAAAATTAACCTGACAAAGTAAGGCGAGCGATTAATGATAAAGACTTTGACGCACCGGAGACGAAACAATACAGTGTCCTAATTCATAGATTGCAATTTGAGAAAACTTCATCACATCCCGTTTCGCTAAGTTTCTTTACCTGTAATAACAGGATTTTTAATAAATCTTAAAAGCGTTCTTTGGGAGTACCTTCTTTGCTAACATAATATATGAAATTAACTCAGCTGAATCCCTTTATATGAGTAATGTCTGGAGTAGAATCAACAATAATAAGAAAAATATTACTTTTTCCTGAATTATTCTTTGTCACACACATATTTCACTGATTTACCTTCAAGCGCATAAATTGATAAGGTTTCCGTATGAGTGCCCTAGTGGAATAAATAATCTAAGTGCTTTTCCGGCAAGAATTGTACATTGAATATAGGTAAATATTTTGTAAAAATAGTCAAATTTCTGCAATAAAAATAAATAAACAATTGATTTACATATTAAACAGAAGAATAAAGCGTTTTGAAAACAAAGCATTTGCGGAATGGAAACCCCGTGAATAAAGTTTGCTTAATAAATAACAGCAATAAAATTTTAAAATGATTAAAATGTTTGCAGCTGTCATTTTTACCATTTCTGTCTTACATTTAAAGTCCAGCTGCTTGTCAACTCCACATAATGAATTACTTAGTCCCTTCAGCATCAACATACAATCACGAGCGAACGGAATTTTCATGTTCAGTCAATGTTGTATTGCCATGCTTCCAATCGTAAAAAGTCCTTCTGTTACAAACTGAGTATTATCAACCCGCGCCATCCAAAAGTTTACAGAGAAACTACAAAAGACGCATCCCTTGACTGTTAGAAGGTACACTAAATATGTCACGTGTTCACAAACACTCCATTGTCAAAAGTTTTCGTTCAAACCAGGATTTTGTTAAGAATCTACTTTTAACTGGATAAATTCTCTTAGAATAAAAAAATCTATGTCTGAAATGGGGAAAAATTACCCATTTTGCAAAGTATTCTCGCGTGGCCGTATCACTAACCTTCCAAAACAATTGGATCTATCGCTGTAATATAAAGATTCTCTTGTCTTGTGGCGTTCGTCTACTGCTGGTCACTTATTACTCGGACAGTCAATCGTAAGAAGTCGATGCATATTTTTCACGATTACCCGTGTTATCGTTATCATCAATGACTTGAAATTACTTCAGATTCATCGGCACTCACGAACGATTCATTTGTCTTTGTGATAAAGAATGTCTACTTTTGGTATTTTTCGCAAAATTTTTCATTTTAACCTTTCTCCCCGAATTTGAGAATTTACTTTTATTTTGCGGCCGCGCAATAATATATACCGTTTTCGACCATCCATTAATACAGAAACCTGCCGTAGTTATCACCTACTTGTTAAAATCATAAACTAATGTGTCTACTTCTAAAATAACTCACTATTTAACTTTTATCACATTCTAGATAATATAATCATCAATAACCGATGCACTTATTTTGATATCATCCAGAGCTAACGTAGGCGTCAGGCCTACGCAATAAAAAAAACAAATACTTAGTCACAAGACCACTAAATGAAAAACCGACATGTAAATATCTGGCCAAATGAAATGAACAGATATCAATCATGAGTTTCTTAGATGAGATGAAATATGGAAAATGCCAAATAATGTTAAAATAAGAGAAAATCTTTTAACATAAATCTTTTTTAACATTCGCAAAAATTGAGTATATGAAAACTACACTGTTGAATGAAAAAAGATAGAAAGAAATATAAATATATATATATATTTATTAATATATAATAATTAATTTATATTATAATTTATATATTATTATATATAACCTATAATAAAATATAATATAATATATAAAACACAAAAAAAAAATAATATTGACACTATAATATAATATAAATAGAAGGTATTAATATATATTATATGACAGTAGCCAAGTATGTGTATAATCTTATAGTATATATATTATATATAATATACATAATATAACTAGAATAATAATATATTATATATATTAATTATATATAATAACTATTATATATATATATTATATATATAATATATATATATAGTATACTATATATATATATATATAATATATTAGCCGAGAATATATATAAATTATATAATATAGATATATATCAAAAAAAAAATTCAAGGTAAAGTTTTTTAAAATAAAATATTCGCCCTCTCAGATAATTTGCCGCCCTCGTCAGAATTTGCGCCCTGGGCCCCGGGCCCATGCGGCCCATGCGTTTCAAATACTGCCATATATATATATATAGTATATAATATATTAGTATATTAAGTATATAGTAATATATATATATATATATATAATAATATATATATATATATATATATTTATATAGTTATAGTATATATTAAATATTATATAATATATATATAATATATAGTATTTGGCTTTCCTGATATCCGCATCCGCGTTTAATAGTGCAGGATGTACTGATCTGTAGGATGGGGGTTATTTCATTCGTTATTTTCTTAGCGTTTACATATCTTGAAAGTTATAATTGTAGGATTAGCACTCTAGCTGTTTTAGTTTTTTAATTAAAATATAACGTATAATAATAATAGCTATATATAATAATATAATATATAATATATATATAGAATAGAAGTGTATATATATATATATAATACTATATATATATATATATTAATATATATATATAATATAAATAGTAATATTAATGAGTAAGAGAGGAGTAAGAGGAGAGGAGAGAGAAGAGAGAGATGAAAGAGAGAGAGAGAGAGAAAGGACATTAGTGAGAGGAAGCGAGAGAGAGAAAAGTGAGTAGTGAGGGAATGATTAAGAAAAGAGAAGAGAGAGAGATGAAGAGAGAGAGAGAGGATAGAGAGAGATGTAAGAGAGAGAGAGAGGAGAGAGAGAGAGTAAGAAAGAGAGAGAGAGAGAGAGAGAGAGAAGAGGAGAGAGAGATATGAAGATGAAAGTAAGAAAGAGAGAGAGAGAAGAAGAGAGAGATAAGAGAGAGAAAGATAGAGGAGAGAGAGAGAGAGAAGCGGAGTAGGAGAGAGAGGAGGAAGGTAAGAAGGAGAAGAGAGAGAGCACCGAGAGAAGTTAGAGTAAGAGAGAGATGATAAAGAGAGAGAGAGAGGAGATGAGGAGAGAGGAGTAGAGAGTAGAGAGAGAGAGAGAGAAAGAGAGTCAGAGAAGTGATAAAGAAAAAAGAAAGAAGAGATGGAAAAATGAGAGAGAGAGAGAGAGAAGAGAGAGAGGAGAGAAGAAGAGAGTAAGAGAAGAAGAGAAGATAAGAGAGAGAGAATGAGAGAGAGCAGAGAGAGAGTGGAAGATGAGAGAGAGAGAGGAGAGAGAGAGATAAGAGAGAAGAGAAATGAGTAAGTGAGAGATAGAGACTAGAATGAGAGCTGAAGGATATATGAGCGAGTATGATGAGAGAGATGAAAGGACGAGAGCGTTTTGTAGACAAAATTTGACTCAGTACATGAACAGTTGATGAGTAAGTGAAGTAGCTTTGTTGCATTTACGTGTGTGATATTTTTGTAATTATACTGTGATCATTCTTTCCAATTTTCCATTGCCTTCTAAGTAAAATATTTTTTTAATCATGGTTTTTTTTAATGAAGTGTAATATAATAAAAGTTACTTTTGTTACTGAATTTTTCGAGTCAATAAAGTTATTTAAAAACTTCCAGCCCATCCACACACGGACTGCTTGATTTGTAATCACAGTGAAAATAATTTCGTAATCTACAATTTTATCTATAATTGGTCACTATTGCTGCTAGCCTCAAGATTACAATTATTATTATTAGTGGTGCATATTTTGTAAAATTGTGAGAAAATATGTGCGCGTGATGAAAATAAAAATAAGGGCTAGAATTTTTTGATGATATTAGATATTAGAGTTTTCATATTAGTTATACTAAAGAAAATATATTCAACAAGAGAAAAATGCTACCGTATAACTTATCAAGTATATTATTCTCAGTTATTAAGATAATTTATGATTCCTTCCTATATTTAAATTTATGATCAAACTTACTAAAGTGCTTAAAAGATTTTCAAAAATTATATACTATTGAGGCTCTCACTTTTACAAATTTTTCTCCTTAATTTGTTAGTTTATCTTTTCAACTTATCTACAACAAACAAACTATGAACTAAAAGTCTTAAAAAAATAAATGAAAACTTACTTGTTTCCTATATGAACTGCATCATTAATTGTGTCTGGTAATTTTGCACCTAAAGTTTCTGGCATGGTTATGCTAAGGAATACTCGATAAAAGGGATAACACTCCGATATAAGCATTGGTAAATACGGGGTATGAGAATTTCTTCTGTAAATAGAAAAGCAGATAATGACAAATTACTCATAATAATAAATGAACTACTTTTAATCTACTTAAACTAGAAAGGGAATACGAATAAAATTGAGAATATAATATATAAATAATATATATATATATATAGTATATTATATATAATATATATTAAAATTTTCAAAAATTATATACATGTGTTTTATCCGATATAGTAGTAATTATATATATATTATACTATATGATTATAATATATATATATAGTATAACTATATAGAGATATACTGGTTTTTATGGAGTTAACCCATTATAAAAACCAGACTTCTAAGGAATAGCAAGGTATTATGTATATATATATATATATAAATATATTATATATCATTATCTTCCTCTAAATACAGGGTTATCGTTAATCATTCGCGCGAAAAAATTGAGTATGAATTCCTTGCATAATAATAAGATAATATGTGACAATAAACATTTCCACCGAAAACACCTCTTTTCCAAGATACAAGGTGATGAAACCTATTTAAGACATTAAGTTTACCAATATGAACAGTGAAAAACTAAATTGGAAAGGTATATAACATTCAATTCAATTTAATAAGTTATAAGAAATTACACTTAAATTAAACAGAAGAAATATACAAAAGAAATAGTACGAAGCAATGGGGCACTAAGGTTATACAAATGTTGAAAATGAGCACCCCCAGCTAAGCAGATACACGCCCGTCCTTTTCGACGCATTGATTTGCGGTAGCACGTTCAATGATATATCCGGTGTTGCGCCGAATGGTGTCACATAGATGCGATTAATGCGAGCTCCTTAATTCTTCGGACTTTCAAACTGTTGCTGTATAAACCAAATGTTTTCGGGTGACGCGCCACAAAAAATCCAATGCATTAAGGTCTGGAGACCATGAGCGGTAGGCCATAGGTTGTGAGCCTCTCTCACCTAGTCCACTCGCGTGAATATACATGGTGTTCAATATAGTTAACGAGGCAACTAAAACTGAAACATAGCTGGAGAGCCGCTCGTGCATCGTAAATACATTTCGATCTTTAACCACTATGGGACGTCTTCCAGTAGTGTAGGCAGTCATGTTCAAGAAATTGGCGTAAACGTGCTCGCAGTTTAGCCCGCTTTGGTAATGAAAGTAATGGACCTATAAATTGTCGCCAACAATCGACCCATAACATTCATGAAAACTGGTGTTGATGGCGGCCTTTCAACTATTGCATGTGGGTTTCATTTTAGTTCATATGTTGATTGTGTGTGGAAGTTCTGATACTGCTAGCGTTCTCTGGAAAAAATTTGCACTCAATCCGTCGGAACAATATTAGTCTGCTATAATGGTGGAGGAAATTGTCTGCCAATGTTATGTTGCATCCATTCGACATACAAAGTACTTACTACTTATATATTATCATATTATACAGTATAATAATGATAGTACATAATAATATATATATATATATATATCATATGAATATATTATATATATATATAAGGTATATAAGGTATATATTATACTATATATATATATATAGATATATATATAATTATTATATAAATTATAATGGCCGTATCTAAAAAGCATGGCTCCATGGCCCGTGGCCCAGGCGTGCAAATTCTTGGAGGGTTGGCATATTTTTTAGAAACTTATGTTTTATTGTAAGTGATATATAGAACTATATATATATATAATTGATATATATATATATATATATAATATATATAAGTAATATATATATAATATATATATATATATATATAATATATATATAGTATATATATCATTATATATAATATATATATAATTATATATAATAATATATATATATCACTACGAAATACAACATATAAGTTTTTAAAAAAAAAAATATCCGCAACTGTGCCTGGCGATATCACCGTTGAATATACCGTCGAAAGAAATTTCCATTCAACGGAAGTTTTTTCCTATTATGTCGGTTTGGATTCCACTCCAGACAATTACTCCTAAAGATCGACTGAGTTTTAACATCAGATATTTTAGCCAAGAGAAGTACGCTCTAAAGAACCGGCTTTTTAGGTTATTAAAAACTCCTGGTCAAGCAGTTAGAGAGTAGCGAAAAGTGATGAGTTTTCTCAAAGCAAATGAATTAGACAAAAGTAGTTGTCGGAGTCAAACGTATGATAATGCTGCTAATATGTTCAGGAAATATAATTCTGGCCTGTAAACAAGAATTAAAGGGTCACCAAGCTGGCCAGTTATCTTCAGTATCTAGTTGTTCAACTCCTCCTAATTTAGTTGATCTAGCGCTGGCCACATGTTGTAAACAGGTCGATTTCTTTTTTTGCTTTTCCTTCCAGAACATATAATTTTTTCTAGGGCTCTACGCATCGTTGGGGTATGTTAGAATCTTTCTTCAAAGAATATACCGTCAAAACACTATGTGGGACTAAGTTGTCAACCTCGAGCAGAGCTCTGTAAAGTCTAAACATAAGGTTGGACAGCTATTTGTAAGGGCTTTAAACGCTCTATATCTGAAGATAAAAATGTATTCAATTCAAATGAGTCATCAAAACGATCATTCTGCATAGAGGCAAAGGATGGTCGAATAAGTGCTTCGAATATGAAGGTATGGAGGTTGATGACAAAGAAGCACTTGAAGATTTTGATTCTGCATTTGATTCCCTAAATAGTCCGACTGAAGAAGATGAAATTCATTGCTAACATACTCTGAAGAACTTTTGTAATATATTAATGAAATTAGAAATTCATTAGAAACCTACGAAATGTGCCAAGAAAAATTGAAAACTCTTATAAAAAGCATCAAGAATGTATCTAAACCTTTGTATTATAGAAAAGAAAAAATTAATCACCAATATTCGCATTTCAAAGCAAGCCTTCATACTCATATTAAGATAACTGTCAAACAGAATGAAATCAGCAAAGTTCTTGCGCATACAGCTAATTTAAGAAAAGTTTTTATTCTTAATCTAAATCTCAACCGAAACCGACCTAGACACATCTCATAAATTCAGCTAAATAATTTACACAAAAAATCTTCGATTCCGACTTAGAAGAATTTTGGAGTAGAATCATTCATCCTGTAAAATGTGTGTGCTTTCTAGGACAAGTAAATGTCAGTCAACCTTGTTTCCAATTAACAATATATTTTAATACCAAAAGCCTTCAGGATATATATCCAAATCTGAATATTGCTGTTAAAATTATTTTTGTGTCCTCCTGCGACAAACTGCTCAGCGCAAAGATCATTCTCCACACTTAGAAGGGTTAAAATTATTTACGTTCGTCCCATTCCCAACAGCGTTTAGTTCATCTTGCTGCAACTGCTATGAAAATGATTTTCATACCGAAAATTAGATAGAAGATATCATTGACGAAATTTGCTAACGAATAAGGCAGACGAAAACTGTAAATGAATCAATTAATTGACCATGGTAGATTTAATCAATGTAAGTATTATATATACTAATAATATATATATATATAATATATATAATATAGTAACTATATGTATATATATATATATAATAACTCGCATATTAATATATATAATATATATTATTAATATATATTATATTATATATAATATATAGTAAATATTAATATATATATTATATATTATTATATTATATATATATAATATATATATATGATACTATATATATATTATATATAAAATTATCGCATATAATAATCATCTTATATGTAATTCAATATTATATATATACTGGCCGAATAATACATCGAACAGCCACACACCAAATAGCAAAATACGAGACATAATGTCACGCCTAACTAAAGATAGGCTTAATATTTACACTATATATTATACCTTACTCATCACAGTCACTATAATAATATATATTTATTTATTTTATCCCCTTAGCATTGTCTTTCCATTATATATCATAAATACTAGATAAGTATCTAATATATATATCACACTATTATATATATTATATATATGAATATAAAACACATATATATATACTCACTGATTATATCATCTTTTCTAATAAAGGGGCTAAAATTTTTCGGGACCATGGGCGCTAGAGGTAGTTAAATGCGGGCTATAATAATATAATATAATTATATAATACTAAATATATATATATATATATATATATATAATACATAATATAATATATAATATATATATAGTATAATAATATATATACTATATATATATATCTAATATATTTATATCATATATATATATACATAATTAACAAATAATCATTTCTCAGATTTCAAATATATTATATTATAGTGATCAAATTTCTTGGAATGAATTCGTGCAGATTATTATTGACGAAAAAATATGCATAGGACCACAAATGCTTAGAATAAGTAATATCCGATTAACTTTTTCATCAGTCGTTTGAATTAAACCAGCCAACCCTAGTATTTTTACATGTATTTTGATATGTTTCCTTAGGTCATTAAAGTATATAGTGCAGTTCTTGAAGCACTATCAACTATTTGAGTAACATGTGGGACATTAAAAGGCTTTAGACAAGGCGTAATAGCACGTGTAAATATTTTTCAATCACAGGACAAAGCATAGGGAAGTGGAGATTCATTAGATTTACACCAGCTGACACGCACCTACCCGCCTCATCTACACTCCTCCCTCTACGCTAAAGTCATTCTCGCTTACTCAGTTCAATCAGCGTTCATGGGTAGGTTAGCGAACTTTTAGCGATGAAATTGGGTTACGTAACATCAATAAATTATTTTTATATATTTATTCATATCATCATAACACCTTAAACCTAATATATCTTATAAGTGTGCATCCATAAAAGAAATTTTCGATCTTCATCTAACTGTAAGTGTTATTTTGTTCTTTAATAGTAGAATAGTTAGCATAGTTTCTTAGTTGTAGCTGAGCGTGATTAGGTTTTGTGCTTGTTGTTTTTGTGTATGACAATGAATATGGATGAATCATCCAGCAGTGAGGGTAAGAGAAAGGAGAGGATGGATTCAAAGAGTAGAAATTGTGTAGAGCATTTCGTGGTGATGGGAATGGGGCAAGAGAATATGATGATTATGAGGTGTGGAAGAAAAGGGTTGAATGGTCGTTTAAGTTGGATGGATAGTATTATGATTGTCCTGGAGGTGAGGTATTAATGACTATGGGTGAAAAAGCTTTTGAGAGTGTCTGTACATTGTTCTGGATAACTTGAGTAAAGAAGAAGGTGTACAAAAGGTGTTGGGAAAATTGGATAAAAGGTATGGGAAGGAGAAACAGAGAGTTAGATAAAACAAAATTTTAGAATATTTCTATATTAGGAGGAATGGTGAGAGTATGAGACAGTATGTATGTAGATATGAGATAAATTAAGATAAGTGTAAAAGAACTGGCGAGTCAATTTGGGTGAGGATTTGAGATGTAGGCACCTGCTGGAAGGGGCAAATGTTGAAATGAATCAGAGACAAATGGTATTGGCTTATTGTGGTAAGGATGCATAGGTATTTCAAGATTTTAAAGATGGGTTGATAAATGTATGTGAAGGTTTGGGAGGATAGATAGGAGAAAAAAGGGGTTGGTGAACGAAGGGAGGAGAAAAAGATGGAGCAAATGAAAATTGACTTACAAGATGAGAGTCTAAATCCTAGGAATAAGTATGGTAGTGTGATGAGGTGCATCATATGTACTGTAGGTCAGTCTATCATTCTGCTGCTAGATGTCCCAGTATCGGACCAGGAAGAGAGTTGATGAAAAAGGAAAAGATTATTAACAAGCTAGGGGAGTCATTACAAGTTTTGGAAGGGGTCGAAGATGGATGAATAAGGACTCTCAAGCTTTTATGGAGAGGGTTTAGTAGATAAGAAGAATACGAGAGATATGAATCAATATGTGTGTTAATAGACGCAGGGTGTCAGAAAAATGTGATGGGGGAAAAATGACTAGGAATAGTGGTAGGCAGTATGAGTGATAAAGAAAGAGAAGAAGTGTGTGAATTTATGAGATGGATAAAAGGGAAGTATGTAATTGGTGATTACATATACCATGCCATGTGGGTAATAAGTTTTTTCTTATCAAGGAGGTGATAAAAGGGGATATACCTTGGCTATTAAGCAGGGAATCTTTAAAAAGCACGAATGTAGGTTTAAATCCTAGAGAAAATGAAATTAAGTTTTTTTTTTAATATTATGAAAGTGAAGTGCATAGAGGATTAAAAAGGGCATTTAAAAATTCTTTTGAGAAGAGGGTTAAGTAGGAGAGTCTGGTGGCAAGGGAGTAAATAGGAAGATTTCTTGGATGAAAGAAATAGAGATAAGGTTGTGCATCATCTGAACTTACAGTTTGGTCATCCAGGAAAAGAAAGGTTATGGGATTTAGTAAGGGACGCTTATAAGGATGAAATAGAGGAGGCTGACTGGAAACCTATCAGAAAATGAATAGAAAGTTAGTGAGGAATGTGAAACATGCATACGGTATAAAAAGGACTCCCAGTAGACCAGTAGTAGGGTTTCCTTTAGGTAAAATATTTAATGAAACGCTGACAATGGATTTAGGTGAAATAAAGGCACAAAGGTTCCTCGTGATGGTGGATTTAGGTACTCGTTATTGTTTGGCTTGCTGGGTAAAAAACAAAGAACCAAAGGAAATAGTAGAAAAGATCTTGGATAAGTGGATAAGTGTTTTTGGAGCTCCAGAAAGATTCTTAAGTGGCAACGGTCTTGAGCTTCGAAATGAAGGTATTATGCGATAGATTTGGATTGTCCAATTTACAACATCAGCAGAGAGTCCAGGGAGTAATGGACAGTGAGAGAAACTGGTGGGGTTAATCATACCCGCATAACTTAAGCATATAAGTACGCAGAGGAAAAGAAACCAAAAGGGATTCCCTTAGTAAGGGCGACTGAAAAGAGAGGAGCTTAGCGCAAAGATTCAATGAGAAAAATGAAAGGTGATGGACATGGAAGAAATGTTAGTTTCTCTTGGTCTGTGGCTGCAGAGAATAATTTATTGGATAAGAAATGATATTAACCTGATCAGCTGGTTTTGGGGAAAAATATCAGAATCCATAATAACACCACAGAGAATTCGAAGTGTCATCAGGGACATTACAAATATAACGATTTGAAGAAAATAACACAAGAAACTCTAATCAAATATATCACCATATCATATGCAATCATTGCATCCATTATTGCATCAACCTACAGCTTCAGCACTTAACATGATTCTTTCGTATCTTGCCTATCATTACAATCCATGTTTTAATTCTACACCAACTGATTATATTTCTTATCAAAACTTATTCCACCACAACCACCTTCCAATACAGGCGCTCTTCTGATATTTATTTCGCATTGGTTTATCCAATACAACACCAACTAAGCCTCACATATTTAAACTCATTTCTCATCAGATTCTGCATCCTCCAGTATTTTATTCAACTTTGTCTATCTGTCACCTTTTTCTTCATTTCATATCATATTCCAGATCCACTAAAATCTAAGTTTTAAATATAACTCACCGTACACACATACCCCATCCTAGTCTCACTTATGTCCTCCTTAACTATTAAATCCTGTACGAAGCACGGCATGCAGGGGGACACTTGTGCCTTTCATCTATTGCCTTGACAAAATCACTCAATATTTACTGGTTCGATTAGTGACTCCCGATTTTACTATCAAACCTCTACTATTTTAAATCCCCACCCACTCATCCCACGGTATTCGGAAGCCATCCTTTCCTTCCCCGATATTCCAACTTTCAACTTTTTCTTACTTTATAGCTGCTTTAAAGCTGTTCCATTTCGCCAGTTGTAATAGTATCTATCCCGCCCCTTACTTTGACAGTCTGTCTTACCCAAGGATCATTGTTCGCAAATTTAATTCTTGAATTTCTACAACAATGTCGTTTCGCGTTTGATTTACTGTATGACAACTTTGTAATTTACCTACTAATTCTTTTGGAAATTTTGTCATGTCAGGAGACTGCAAAGTTTTACAAATTTCTCTTTCTGTATTCCGCTAAACTAGAAACTTCTCTCAATCCTTTTCGAAAATGTTTATAATTTCAGAATTAATCCACCAAAATGAATTTACAAAAGATACCCCCAAAAAATCGAAGATCTGTGTATCTTCCCCAGCAAAAATAAAATAATTTATTCTCCTGACTCTTTCCTAGGCACCTCCATTTTAATTGTTTATCTACGGTACAAAGTCAATGAATAAATTCAAAGTTATTTTTTTATATCATTCATATTCATTATTACCTGATATTACTTATATATTTATTATCTATAGAATATTAATATTTATATTATAATTTCTAAAAACTCACAGCATTTATTTTAACGTATTATTATTTTATTATTATTATTATTAATTTATATTTTATTATTATATATAATTATACTTATTAATTATTCGGATATATGTAAGATTAGAGGACCAAGAGTTATAGAAAAAGGAAAGAAGATCAACTATTTTTAAGAAGCTAAGAAACTAAGAAAATCATCATCATCACATCTCAGACACACCAATGATCTCATTAGATGCCAGCGTCTTCCACTCCTAAAATTTCTCACGTCCATCAGTAATGAATTTTAACACCATCGTATGTGATCAACAGTTATATTAAACAACTTTGACCCTTATCCAGAAAGCAATTATACTTATAAACCTATTATTAATTAGGGCACCCCCCAATAAGAGAAAAATTTGAGTACTGAAAGGAAAACCCTGGTCGAATCTTCGTTAATTTATTCTCCACTGCTTGATCTTTAAAACTATTTAAATATTTTCCTGTTCCTTATTAACCCCATTTTGGGCAGAAATTATCGGGCCTCTCTCCTCCCTCCCCTCCTCCCTTCTCCTCCTCCTCCTTTATTTTCCTTCTCTCCTTCCTCTTCTCCTTCCCACTTCCTCATACCTCCGTCCTCCTCCTCCTACCTCTTTTCTCTCCACTCCACTTTCTTCTCTATCTCTTTACACTTCTCCCCAGCCCTCACTCCATAATACAAATTGCTTATAAACAAGGCACACATATTACATCCCTGCCCTTAACCTCCGCTCACCTAGTATTATACAAATTCATTTCGACCTATTTTTCATCTACACGTTCACGTCCTTTCTACTATTCCATACACCTCATTCTTGAAGCGCCATTCAGAAGCCTTCACACCATACCACCATATATCGTCATACTGCCACAGAGTTCTCTCACTTTTCTTTCTCGCCCTCTCTCTCCCCTACTTCTCAGCCCTTCTCCTCTCCTTCACTCTCTCCTCTCCCTCTTCTTCTCTCTCCACTCTCTCTGCTTTGCTCCTCCTTACTCCTTCTTTCCTCTTCTCTCTTCCTCTCTCTCTCGCTCTCTCCTCCCTCTTCTCCTCTCCTCCACCTCTCCCTTCCCTCTCTTCTCCCTTCTTCTCTCTACTCCATCTTACTAACTCCTTCTCTTCTCTCTCTCTCTCTCTCTCTCTTTGCTCTCTCTCTCTCTTCTCTGTATCTCTCTCTCTGTTATCTCTCTCTCGTATCTCTCCTGATCCTCTCTCTCTGTTAACCTCTCTCTCTCTCTCTCTCCTTCTTCTTTCTCTTCCTTTCTCTTTCTCTCATCTTCTCTATAACCTCTTTCTTGTCTACTCTCTATCTTCTTTCTTTTCTTTTTCTTCTTTTTTCTTCATTTTCTCTCTCTTTTCTCTTCTGTTTATTCTCTTTTTCTATTTCCTTCTCTCTCTTGTTTCATACCTAGCCTCTCTCTTACTCTTCTCTGCCTCTTCTCTCTCTCTCATCTTCTCTCTTCTTCTTCTTCCTCTCTGATATATTTTGTTATTTCTATATCCATCTCTCTACTCTCTCTCTCTCTCATCTCTCTCTCATCTTCTCTCTCTCTCTCGTCTCTCTCTCTCTCTCTCTCTCTCGTCTTCTCTCTCTGCCTCTCTTCTCTTCTCTCTCTCTTCTACTTCTCTCTCTTCTACTCTCTCTCTCTCTCTTCTCATTCTCTCTATCTCTACTATACTCTTCTTCATCTTAATGTCTTTTATGTCTCTACTGTTCCTCCTCTCTTAAATCTCTCTCTCTTCTCTCGTTCTCTTCTCTACTCTCTCTCCTCTCTCTCTCCCTCTCTCTTCATCTCTCTCTCTCTCTCTCTCTTTCTCTCAGCATTGCATCATGTTCAGATCCGAATGCCTTGCCAAATAAATGTTTCGCTTACTAGTTTCACAGCACCAAAAGGTAATTAAAATATGTCAATAAGAGATGTCTTCCCAATTAAAATTACTCGCATAACCAACAACTGGAAATGTTTCTTTATTCACAGACTTTCAATTTGCAAAGTTTGTTTAATTAATGATTAATGTTTGAGTTCTACATACAATACTAAGTTTATTTTTAAATTGGTTACAGTATTAAAAAGTTTTTCAACGACCTTCCTTAATATAGATAATTTCATATAATATATTATATGTATAAAATATTAATATATATTATATTGTATATCAATATATATATAGTATATATATATTAGTAATATATATATATATATATATTAATACTATATATTATTATTATTATGGCATGTGTGTGTGTCACTGTTCTGGTGTGTGCGTTGTGTGATAGGATATGTGCTGTCCAGTGTGTATGTAGTGGGGTGGTATATGTGCATTGCCTTTGCGTTTAAATTTCTCAGTTGAAAAAACTGGGTGTTGAAGTGTTCAGCAAGCTTTGATAACAGTAAAAAATTTGGTTTATTTTGCGTCTTCAAAATTAATATGATAGGTATTTGTACAAAAGTTCTTTTATAATAATATTACTTATAATATTATATATATATATTATATATTAATTATTTATAATATATTATAGTAAAATTTATAATAAATTGTATATATATTAATATATATATACTATTATATATATAGTATAATATATATATATATATATGCTGTGATCTGCATGGGAAGGAAAAGACAGATTTAACTCTTAACTTATTCGTACTGCAATATTGATAGAGAACAAGTTGTGCGTTTTCCGGATAACAATAACTGCTGTGGAGTTTGATTTGATTGGATTATTGATGTATTACTACTCCAAGTGACTCGATGCTTGATTAATTTCTTAAATTTTCTTCATTCAAATGTGCGAAACTTACGGAAATAAAAGTTTGGAGCTACTTTGTAATACTAGATTAACTGATACTGTGAAAAGATTTAAAATTTAGATTCCATTCGACGAGGATAACCGATTTCAAAGAAGGAGGGAAAGCATATTCCCTCTTGTCCTTGGCAAGAAATACCATGATTGTAGTGAGAATCTTAAACATAGTTAGATCGAAGAAGTTCTTCATGCATAGGAGTCCATAGGTCCTCTGGAACAACCTGATATTTTCGTTTAATAGGAAATACATAAAATTGTACATGGACAGAGGTACAAAATCCTCCTATTGATAGACTTAGTGAAAGACTAAAAAATGAACACACATGGTTATGTAAAAGATAGATTTAAGTACTAGGATTATATAGTACTCTCTAATGGGTAAGTATAAGGAAACTTCGCAAAACAGGTCAACAATTTTAACTATCCGGTAACTTTAGTTAACTGAAATTTCAAAAGGAAGACTCTAAGGAAAGACAACTGGATACGAAATTAGGAATATGATAACAGATAAATATATATACAAAAATACTTTTAAAAAAATGAAAAAAATTTGATGATAAATATACAGCAAGATCTTCCTTATCTCGGAAATGTACTAAAGCACCCCATTAAATAATTTGTGTGGTCAACATTGTTGTATGTATGTGAAACATCGACTTTAATAAACAAGGCAGATGAAAAAGAGGTTTTAGGAAACTGAAATGTCGTCCTGGAGAAGATTAATGAAATTTGGTGAAACGAAAGAATAAAAATTGAGTAAGCTCTCGAAAGGATAATATTGTATGGTCTAGTAAGCTCTACGGAAAGAGATTTTTAATCTTTAAGGAAAGATTAAATAATAAAACAGATGGAAGAAAATAATTGAGGTCCGGTTTGTGAGACACATTAGTAGAACAAAACGATTAGTAACTGTCTCTCACTAGAATTATGAGGAAAGGCGACCAAGACGAAAACCAACATTAATAATTTAATTTACACTAAGATGCAAATTGGTTACAATGTTATTGGGAAGAGAATGCTAAATGTAGACTACTGTGAAGGACAGAAGATTAGTCGTTATATGGTTTCCAACCTTCAAATAACTAAAGCACTAAAGGTAATATATATATCTATTAAATATATATATAATATATATATATATATATATTAATTTATATTATTATATATATACCTATATGATATATTATAATTTATATATTATTTACTTGAAAAATAAAAAAAAGTAATAATATAGTTATATATATATATAAAGTATCTTCACCTATATATATCATTATATATATATACTTCTATATACTATATTTTCCTTATAATATATTATATTATTATAATATATTATTATATATATTCATATATTATATTAACTATATACCTATATATATATATATAAATATATACTTTGTACTATTAACTATATATTTATGTTCACCTATAACACGTAATTTATAAACTATGTGTATATATCATCTCAGCTATAATATCATAAGATACACTCACTATAATCAAACACACCCTAAACACTTACACACATATCACTAACACACTATAACTACAACCCTAACACACATACATACATACACACACACACCATCACTAAGAGGCGAACCACACGACACCACACACACACCACACACATACACACTACAAGCATAAGACATAATTAACTATATATATATATATATATATAACTAGATTTAAATTAGTGATGGGAGGCGGTGGTGCTAACCGATTTAATCGTATCGTCATCGTCATAAACTTTTCACGAAATCGGTCATATTTTTTCTAAAAATCTCTTCTACATCCAATGCATAACTGACTCTCGAGGTTCAACACTTATATTCACCGCAATTATATAATTAGAACCGTTATTTAATTTGAAGAAATATTCTAAGCCACCGATTTGAATAATAATTCTATATTAAAATACAAATATTGGCCACAATAAAATGATATAATTAATTAAATAATAATTAATAATAATGTAATTATTGTAATAATTTCAAATTTAATTAAGTTAAGATCAATTTGGTACCAATAATTTAAACATAAATAAT
The DNA here is from genome assembly GCA_015478945.1 of Trachelipus rathkii. Lineage (NCBI taxonomy): Eukaryota > Metazoa > Arthropoda > Malacostraca > Isopoda > Trachelipodidae > Trachelipus > Trachelipus rathkii. Next base: position 17,993 of record JABUQX010078419.1, read on the forward strand.
ACTCTTGGTCATATATATATTAAAATATATAATATATAATAAATTATTAATAAATCTCTAATAATAATATATAAATATTACCTTAATATTAATTTAATATATATATATATATATATGCAATATTTCTATATATAAATATTATAGATGAAAGAAGCAGAAACATTTTATACAAATAACCCTTCTACACATATGATATGAGAAAACTAACTTTAATTTAATCTTACAGAAACATCATGTTTCAAATAGAGAAGCATCTTACGTACATATATTATTATTAGTAACTCTTTTAGTATACCTTTTTTACTCCTCTCTCTCTCTCCTCTCTTCATCTCCTCTCCTCTCTCATCTCTCTCTCTCAATCTTCATCTCTTATGCTCTCTCATCTCTCTCTTCTCTTCTCTCTCTTCTCTCTCATACTCTCTCTCTCTCTCATCTCTATTTTGAATACATTTGAAGTTTGGGGAAATATTGGTAGATATAATGCTAGATATAATTGGAAATATTCTATTTTACATAAAAATGAAACATATTAACTGTATTCATATAATATCCATATAAATTTTAAGATTTTTAATACCTATATATATAAATATATATATATAAATATATATATATATATAATATATAATATATTATTAAATAATATATATATATTATAATTTATAATATTTATATATAAACTATAATGACTAACATAAGATAATATATTAATATAGCTAATATATATACCGCTTACCTTTCCTGATACTTTAATACCTAACTTAAGAATGTAATCTAATCTTAATATCTATATAAATAATATATATAACACCTAAGTATATAACTATACTATATAACATATAATATAATATTTACCATTACTACATAACAAAATAAAAGTAGAGAAAAAAATGATAATAATAAAATGATATATACTAAAATAAATAATCACTATATAATAAAAAACTAAAATATAAACATTATATATATATATATACATTATATTATATATTATATTAACCTATTATATAACTCTCACCTCAAATAAACCTATATACCCATATTTTATAATATAATTTCACTATTAATAATTAATTAAATATAAATATATATTATATATTTAATATATAAAATTATATATATATATATATATATAATATATATATATATATATTATATATAATATATATATATAATAATATATATATAATTTATATTATATAAAATATTACCCCATTTTTTGGACTTTATTGGTCCCCCGATGTATATATGAACATTTCTCATGACCTACCACCCTAATGGTTCGTACTACTTATTTCTGTTATTACTTTTCACATATCCACACTCATATTCCTCCAGACCAATATAATTTCTATATTAACACACCTACTTATACTGCCACTCCCACCCTCTCTGTGAGACATACAAATTCATTATCAGACATTCCCTATACCTATCCCTCTCTATATCTCATATAGCTATACTATGATATATAGGTAAGCAGAACAAATTTGCCCACATCGCTATGTCCTTGCGTATGTTTCGTATTAGAAGGCGACAAAGGGACTTTAGTTATACTAAGTAAAGTTTAGCATTATATTATGCGAGGATTAGACTCTTTAACTATCTCGACTATATAATTGCTTTTCGCCACAGAAAGTTTAATAGCATTAGCCTTCGAACGATTTTTATAGCAAATAAGAAGGAGCCACTTTGAATGAACCCACAAATGATACTTTTTTATAATATCCATTAGTAAAACCGAGTCAGAGGATAATAAATAATGAAAGGAGGTTTGGGACTTTATAACCTTAATAAGAAGGTAATTTAAGAAAGTCTTATAAATATAAGAAAGTCTTATAAATTTGACAGAAGTCTTACAGAATAGATGAAGGAGATTGTGAAAATGAGTTGGCTGTTAGTTAATGTGTATTCGCCAATTTGTGTTTTGTGTGTATGCTTGAGTGAGAAAGGAATTGATTAGAGTGAGATCTATGTAGTAAAGGTATTTTGCATAAATACAATTATCTGTCAATGAGCCTTAGACTCTTAGAGAGCAAATTATATACATTATAATGTTAAGATTTAAATGTAGCTCAATATAGTTTTATATTATGAATACAATAAAATGTTATGGTATGTATTGTAAAATTTAAATGTAAAATTTACGTTCAAAGATATTTGTTTCTATTGTTTTTTACTTTATTTAGAATGATCCATCTGCAGGGGGTAATGTTGAAAAGAGTTATACTATCTGTTGTTCAGGTACTGCTGTGTAATATATGTGTGAATATGTCTTGATACGGGAATGCACGGAAATAATATGTAGATTTCTCTCATTAAGGGAATACAATGGTTACATTGTAATAAAGAAAACATAATCTCCAATATCTGCAATATATTGCACATTTTTTTTATTTTTACAGTTTGATCTCTCGAACATACCAAATCTACGAAACTATCTCTTTAACGGTAGAGCCTCAATATTACTAATTCCAGGTGAGTTAGGGGTTGCATAGTACAACATCTTATACGTGTGAAAAATGAAAGTTACTTCTCAAAAGTTCACCTCGTATTCGCAAATATGGTACGCCGATATGTAGCACAGACGATATTGCGTTTAAAATAACAATCATCTCGTCCATTTTGGTATGCTACACTTAGTTAATGTAGGTGTACTTAAATTCATCAGAAAGGGAAGTATGTAGGCCAATGGTCCAAAGATGTAAATTTGTAAGTGATAATTCTCTCATCTAATCACGCGAAAGCACGGTTCGGTGGTGAGGGTGCGTATAAGCATAATGCAATTGGCTTCACCATCTAGCAAAAAAGAGGCACTAGCCTGGAGTATGTTACCGATATGCCGTCAAACACATTTATAACTGCTTCCCTGTTTCGCCGATTTTCACGGAACTTTTTTTACAGCAGTCCCCTTATTTGCTACGATCGAGACGTCATTGTATGCACATGGCTAGCTGGTACGCGAGTGATAAGTTCCCCGAGCACTTGCCGCTGCTGTAACTCTTCAATATGTTTAATTTTTTAGGATGCGTTGCTGAGCTATCTTATATACTCCCCCTTTTCGGGATAATCATGCAACCAAATTGTTACCTTTGCCACATAGCCTTTTTGATAGATTCAGATTTACGGATAAGAAACCACATCCGATCGACCTCGCAAAGAATAGTAGCCGTACAGGAACTGGAAAGTACAGAACAGTTTATTACGCAAACCCTTTGAATATATTGCTCATTCGGGTCATCTAGTCCTACTGTCTCAAAAATGCTCATGGCGTTTGAAACTTCAGAAAGCCCCCCCTCGCGCACAAAGCATGAAATATTTTGTACCACATGTAATAGACGTCTCGGACTAAAAAATGAAATATGGGAAAGCAAAATGAAATATATAAAATATCAGCGATAACATAAAAATATTCGTCTATATTCAATATAAAAATTTTCAACAATCCATACACGATGACGAGTACTTTTAGGAACACATATGAATCATTGGTAATCACTTACAATATTCTATGGAGTGTTATACGAATACGAAGCAACTGATATTCGGTCCTTCTAAAAAGGACGGAAAGTCACTCACTAGATTATACTAAACAGAACTGTTCCAGTTTCATTTTAGAGGCTCATAGTATAACCTTTATAAGCAACCGTTGAGATTAGTGAGGTTTTCACAAGAGATACATTTATTTATATATATATATTATATAGTATTGATCATCACTTCATATTAAGGCCTAAAAAGTGATAGATGTATATATATATATGATACTTGTCAATCATAGTATAGTAGAGTACCAGACAGAACTACTAGTTACTGAAAAGAGACTCAAGGAATAGTTAGAATATTATTAAATTTTTGTATGATTGATAAGGTAGAAGAAGGAGCATGTCTTCATTTCAATATAGTCTCGTACGACCTGCACTATATTTAAGAGAATTTTAATTTTCACAAAGTATATATTTCTTCCATCAGCGAGAATAAAATCTGTAAATAAAGAAGTAGTAGAGTAAACGCATATTAGGATCGCGCTAAAGTTGTCAGAATAGATATATCAATCCTGGCTGGGAGAGTAGATAGAATTTGAAATAATTGAGCCACGTTAAAGAATGAAGAGCTCTAGTCATCTCTAGCCGGAATACGAGGGGATAGAGTTAGAACAGGGTGCCGGTGTGCTGAGAGAAGATCAATTAACTCCGAAGTATAAAGTAGGTAGTGAAAGTAGGAGTTATTAAGACCACGAAACTGCCCTGAGGAACGACACTATTAGACTAGAGAAATTAAAGAAGAAGTGAGAAAAGTGATACCGCGCGAACAACACCTTCTTTCCTGTGATCGATGACAGAACTAGAGCACCCCCACCGATTAGTACAAGTGTACGAATTCTCGCGTATTTGATACTTCAAGTATATCACCGCACTCAGACTCGTGTAATAAGAAAAGAGACAGGAACGAAACCCAAACATAGGGGAGCTTGCCCGTAGGTCTAGGCGAGGGAGGCAGTGCGACCGCGCCAGCAATGCGCAATACTTCGGTCATGAGAAATGTAACTATACTTTCGGAATCAATTGTACAACAGCGACCATCAGCCACCCAAGTCGCGTCCCCGGATTAGTTCCTAAGTAGACTGTGTATTGAGAAAAAATGAGTAACTGACCTCATCCTTCTCTATACGACCTCCAGGAAGGTGTCATCTCGCACATAGACTTCGAGCAACGAGAGCTTCAGGTACTGGGTCTTAGTAATTCGATTAAAAAGTGAGTGTATCTCAGCCATGAATGCTAAGAAGTGAGATAGTTATTGTCACAAGCGCGTTTCTAAAGATCTGTGAGAATGTGACTCGAATAACCAATCGTAGAGCCGAGGTACGAGCGGTCTGATTTAGTTAGGAAGCTCACACGCGGAGTAACTCTTTTTCCTATTGTTCTGCGAGGAAAGATTATGTGTTGATGAACAATATTGTTAATTGATGACTTATACTCAACAACTGAGGATAATGAGAAAAGTGCTAGTTATTGACACTCTGAAAGCCACTAGATTACTTAGAATATAGTTGGGCGGCAACAAACTTAAGGCCGAAATGAGAGAGGGACATGCCTATTCTTCGACTGCGTAGCTTAATTGAAGATATATTTCAGCTCATAACTCACCACTCCTAGTCTCCTATGTATACTCAAAATGCAGTAGATAATCACAGACCTAGGAATGAGGGCAGAAGCATCATACTACTTAGAAGATGTATGCTAGAAATGAAGAACGATGAGAATATTTTGTCTCAAGTGAGATAGCCTCTTGCTAGAATCTCGCCACAAGGAGTGTTGACGCGGCACTATTCTCTTTTATATAGAATTTAGTCAAAAGTTTGCTCGTCGAAGTATGAACTCATTCTCTAGTGCAAACGTATTTCTGAATAAATGACTCGAATAAAAAATTAGTCTTATCAAAAGATGGTACACCCAAAGTCATATGAAGTGCAATCATTGAAGAGAGACAATAATTTTTTTGCAAACACACAGAAGTTTATACCAAGAATCACAGACTGAATCTCTAAGCCCTGAATCATGGCCACAGAGCGAGTCGCACATATAGCCTAACACAGATTTCGTATACCGTTCTATCGCAAATGTGTGGAGTTATGAGGAAAAGACCCAAGAATTTACCTCCAATGTTTATAGAACGGATATCCGATCCATGAGGAAAGAAAAAATTTTAGTTCTGAAGAAGGAATGCAACCCTGCTCACTTCCACCACGATTTCTCTAACTAGAATTTTTAACAGACTCATTCCTTCAGCATACTAATCTTCTTTACATCAAATGATATAACTTACATGTCTTCATCCACTCTCTCACTTCACGGTTAATAGTTAACTGTAACGCCTAATTTTCTTTAACTAAAATCTGCAAGATCTTGCACTAACACTTGTGTAAACATTATGACATTTCCTTAATAGAGAGTCGCCCTCTAGAGCACCTCATTCACAAGCCTTTGTATTTTTCACTGAGTATGTGGGTATGATTAGAAATGACCTATGCACTCCACCTTTATAGCAACACTTATAAGACTTAACAGTTACGTCCCACAAACTGAACATATACGTGCTCACTCTCTCTCTTTATTATTTAAATTACTTGATAATGATTTTCATTTGTTGTGTAAAACTATCAAAATTATTATTATTATTGATTATTACTTTAGTTATTATTATTATTTCTAGTTATTGATTATTATTAGTATTATTAATTTATATTATTATTATTATTATTTATTATTGAGTACATAATGAATCAAAAATTTTGATCGCTAAAATAATTTCGGTGAGGTAGAAACTTAGAAACCCCTGACCCTCCGTCGTTCACAGTAAAACGCTTCACTTTGTTATATGTTAACGTTGAGAAATAATAAATACTTCAATCGGCGAACTCAGTATATTATAATCGCTCACTCCATTAAAGAGTGAATAAACATCATACACGAGGTAAAATGACCTACTAAGATAACCAACACCTCATACAAGTATTACCTAATTAGATCTATAATTTCACTTGAGTACAGAAAGAATATTATCTATACTAAGTTACCTTATAACGTGTAGATGATTAGAAACTATACCGCATATACCAAAAGGATATGTATAAGTTGAGCAAAATTAGATTGAAAACTCATACTACCATAGTGAAAAGATCGGCTTAAGATAACATAAATGATGTACACTTATGTATGATTGAGTATGGAGAAGGTTAAGCAAAAATTGTTTACCCACGCTTGAGTAAACTTTGCAAGGAAAATACTTGGGCCTGATCTGAGCTATAACAATGATGAGAGTGGTGTCATTTTGTAAAAATTTTAAAATAGTGTGTGTATTTTTTTCGAATTAATGCTGTGAAACTACTTCGTCATCGTATGTGCAGTCATCGGAGACAAAAAGTAGATTGCTCTAATCGAAGCAGTCGTCATCTGTTCTATTTACGGCTTAAAAAATTTTCAGCCAATCGTCCCCCACCCTTGCAGAGCATCCACACTATGTTAGATATATTATACTCTATATATTTAAAATTGTCTTATATAATTCATATATACGGTGCATTTTTGAATGTTAATCTGGTAAGACTACATCTATTAAATATTCATTTATATGTTTATTCATATATAGATATAGGAAATAATAATAGAGAGATCATATTAACTCTTGACTCCCGAAATATAAAGATATAGATATATAATGATAAATACAAAAAGCTTAAAAAATAAAAAACTCTGTACAAGAAAGCTTTGCACCAAATATTAAAAGTAAATTGAAAATTTATAATACCTTAATTACATTAAAAGTTTTGAAAGAAGCACTTGTTTGTTCCTTAAATCATTCGTATTTACTTGTTGAAGTAGCACACCAGCACAATGACAAGGGATTATATTTGATATAAACCTTTAGGAAATACTTATATATATATATAGTATATATATATATAAAATATATATATCTTATAATAGATAATATATAATAGTAATATATTACCACAGTAAAAGTAATAAAGGCTACTATCCAAATATATATGATATATTAATATATATATTAGATATATATGATAGAGATAGATATATATATATATAATATTATTATATATAACTATATACTATATATATAGATAGAGAGAGAGATGCAGAGAGAGAGAGATGACCCGAGATGGATGAGAGAAAGATGAGAAGGATGAAAGAGAGAGATCGAGAGAGAGGAGAGAGAGAGAAGGAAGAGATGAGAATTTGAAGCCAAGACCGTGGCTAATATATAATGATATTAAAAAAGACGAAAACACGGAACTGAACGTATCACAAGCAGTGAAGAAGAGAGGTAAAATTTGCTTGCCTTTCCCACACACCACCATACTTCGGATGGGAGATGAATTATGAATTTTCAAGAGTGAAACTAGTAGCCAAAAGAGAAGATATATATATTATTTCCATTTGTAAAATCATCTTCATTAAGGCGGAGGAAGGGTAGTATTAGAGAGAAAAAAGAAGGATATAGGAGATGGAAGTAGAGCAGAGTGTTCTGGCAGTCGTAATTGTCTCACACGAGCACACGACAAACACAAAGTAGTTTCGTCGTTTCTTCGCGAGATCAGCTAATGTGGACGCGAACAGCAAAGAACATACAGACTACTCGTTACTCATCAGTTTAACCATTTATTAGTAGTAAGATAGAGGAGCGAAACCTCCGCACGTTCGCTGTATATTTATATGGAGTTTAGTTGCAAGAGAGTTTATCTTATATTTTATTATAATTATTATTATTTAATTATTATATTATTTAATTATTTAGATTATATATTTACTTACAATTTTATTTGATGTACTATTTATTCATTTATTATTTATAATTTATTATATATAATCTCAAAATTCAAGGTGGGAAATGTAAATAGTTTTATAATCGTGAAAGAAAATAACTTTGAGTTGAAAGTATAGGATGGATTTTAGTCAGTTAAGCCAAATGAATTATTGGACCACGCCTCCTTTTACCATAAACTTAAGGATCTCGTTCTTGGCATAAGAAATCTCGGGAACTTGCAAGAAGAAAATTCGCCTAAGTTAGATCAATTAATCTAGGTCACCTTTATCAATTTAGACATCCGTCTTGTAAATCTGGTATTTTTATTAAATCTTCAAGCCATGTTTTCGGACGTGATATAGATTTTTGAAAATTTTAATTAATTACTATGATAAATAATTACCTCTAATGCAGTCGTCAATAAAAACAAGTATCATAAAAGAAGCTTTTTCTTCTCATTTCTTTCTTGGGATCCATTATATATATAGCGAATAAGATTACTATGCGTCTGTCGATTGATGCGACAATCAAAGAACCCTAGCTGCACTAGTGTGTCGACGAATCACACACAAATCCTACTTGAGCTGGTGGACAAGACCCTGTTATTTAACTCAACCTGTTATATTCTAAAACTTAATAAACGATTAAGTATCGAAACAGAATTGTATGAGGCCTCGTTAGACAAGCTGGTCAACATACTATCTATGTTCACAATTGAATAAGTAGGAGGATATATAAATAATATAGATATTTGCCTAATTATACAACAAAAAAATATCTACTCGACTTCTGTCACTATTAAAATGAAATTTTTACAGTAGTTGGCCTCTGTACCCAAGAAAACATGTGGTATAGCTTATTTATACTATAAGTTATACATAAAAATGTTCGGGTTTTAATCATGATTTTCTTGAACAAATTTGAAATCATTTAAGAGCCAGAGATTCTCAGCTTCAATTTTCATGATGAAGGAACTGCACTAGACACCCATCTTACATGCTACTTGTCTCACTTCTATAGATTCCATATAAAATATTAATTTAGTAATAATAATACCTAACTAAACCTTATATGGTTTATAAAGCTCATGAATAATTTATTTTTACCACCATGATTTTAAACAATTCCTATTTATAAACTTGTAAACAAACATATATTATAACTATAATAGATATTATATATTAATTATATATATAGAATATATGTTATTAAGGCTTTAATAATAAAATATATTATATATAGTCTCCATATTAATACCTATAAATCTCTATATATTATATTAATATATATATAAACCATATGTAGTATATATATAATCATACAGCTTACGAAGAGAAGAAATCTTATTAGTCTATGATTTCAATTTGCGCATTTTATATACATAAACGAACATGCTATTGTTATCTGGTTTTACCAAATTTCCACGGAACATTCAAAAGAAGTAATATCACTTCTGCATCTAGGAGAAAATTGGCCTTAAAAATAAATGCTAAATTTCTTATGGTCTAAATTTGCAGGTCATTTAAACTAAGTGAATATCTCCGGCTATTACATAATACACTAGAATGTCCTTATTAATTATAAGGACTTACGTATATTTTAATGAGAAAATTTTAGTGCCAGATATTTCTTTTTTGTTGAAGCAATATTATATTATTTTTCCACCACTCAGGGGGTCTGGGGAAATGGGAGTGAGTCCTAATTATTAATAAGGTCCCAATCTGATATTGATAAGATACATGGAAAATTGTTTAAAAATATTATGTAATATTTAATCACTCTTTTAAACTAAATATTATTAAATAAATTCATCAAAAAAGTATTAAAAAAAATATTTTATATAAGTTTACAAGCCTATTACGGATCATTCTTTGTTTTAAATCATTTTTTAATAAACTCAAAATATTCTATATAGATTTATATTTTCATATAAAACCGTATTTTTTTTTCAACGAAAATTTTATCATTTGATGACCAAATTACAGGGAAGCAATAAATGGCGTAATATTGATTTGATCGAAGTTTCAATGGAAGAAGATAAAAAAATATTGACTCGTATTACGCCCACGATATATATATATATATATATATATTAATATATATATATATATATATATATATATATATATATAATATAGATATAGATATATATATATATATATATATAACATATATATATATATATATATTATATATATATATATATATATATATATATATATAATTATATATATATATATATATATATATATATATATATATATATATATATATATATATATATATATATATATATACCACTTATGTTAATGTCTACTACGTTGTTTTATTTTCTTTTGCATAATTTTGATTATGAAGTATTTTAATGAATTTATTTCAAAATAATAAAGCCTGTTGAGAAGGAATTTATCTAAAAGACCCTTTAAAACATAAAATTACTGGTAGCAAGTTGTCATTACTTAGAGATCTTTTTAAAGGATTCCGTAAGCTCGATGTTTTCAAAAGATAAAGATGTACTAAGGTAACAGAAGTACTACTTTTATGCTGGCAAAAAGCAAGAATACCAACACAAAGTCCTAATAAAGTTGGTGAAAGATTAAAAAACTTTGGGATTCATAAAAACTCGTAGAAAATAACAGAGCTATCGAAATATTTAAAAAGAGAAAAAAACTTTCTGAATCACTGAATGACAAGCTGTTTGATATACCAGCTAAAAATGCCTTAGAAATAATAAAAATTGAAAAAGATAAGCAACTTCTTCTCAAACAAAGAGAACGTGGCCGTTCAAGTTGCATGATTGAAGCAGACAAAACTTTAGCTGCCAAAGAAAGAAGAAAATTAAACCGTCACCAAAAGTATATAGAGAAAGAGAAGAGCGAATGCAAGAACCTGCAAATACATCTGAGAGAATGGAACTACATAGTATGTAATTTTATTGTAATAAAAATTATAAGAAAATTACTTCATTTATGCTTATTTTTATTACAGTAAATAGAGAAGAAATCAAAGTTGAAACTTCAGAAATTTATTTCAATGTAAATAGTGACATTTCTGTACTTCCAAACATTGAAAAAAATGAGCACGAAAAGAAATATTGATCAGAAAATTATCTGCAGCACTCGACAAATATCAAATAATTGAAAGGGATGCAGTTCACCTACTGAACAAGTGTGTAGAAGCAGTACATTTTAATCCTGCCGATTACGTCATAAATAGAACGTTAGTCCCAATACAATATATATAATATATATATATATATATATATATTATATATATATATTATATATATATATAATATATTATATTTATATATAATATATATATATTATATATATATTATATATATATATATATATATAATATATACAATATAAATCATATATAAATATAAATATATATATATATATATATATATATATATATATATTATATATATATATATATATATAATATATATATATATATATATATATATATATATATATATAGTATATATATTATATATATATATATAGATATATATATATATATATATATATTATATATATATATATATATATATATATATATATATATATATATATATATATATATATATATATATATATATATATATCGCAAACACAGTTCTGATTTAATTAAAGATACACTTTTAAAATTAAACTTAGATGCAGTTACAGTTCATTGAGACACTAAGCTCTTAGAATATTTATCGGGTAAAAAGATTTGATGTCTAACTTTTATAGCCACTTCCAATGGGAAGAGGAAAACTAATAGCAGTTCCACATATTCTTCTGGCCACAGACTTGGAAATAGGTTCAGTAGTGGCTGACGTCATTAAAAATTTTGACTTAATAGAGATAAACGTTCAAGCACTAGTGTTTGATTCGTAGAATAATGGATCGGTCTTTCGTATAGAATCGGAATTAAATAAAGACTTACTTTTTACGGGATGCAGACATTATGTTGCTGAAATTATTTTATCTACAGTTTTCCATGAAATATTTCCTTTTCCAGCTGGCCCAGAAATTCCATTATTTCGGAAATTTCAAAAAAAATTTGCCAAAAATTATAAAAGAAAATTATAGCTCTGAAATACAAGGCATGTAAAAGTTCCTGATTTAAGAAAATTTTCAAACTGTAATAGATTTTTGTTATTGTAACCATCTGAAATTTTTGGAACTAATTTTGCTATTTTTAGGCAATATAATTTGGTGTACTATCAAGAAACTGGAGCCTGTCATTACGCCAGATGGATGGGGAAAGTAATTTGTGCTCTGAAAATTTATATAATTTGTGAGCAATTCCCACTTGAATCGCAAGAGCTAGGAGCCCTGCTTGAGATAATTCTTTATAGTGAAATATTACTACATTTACTGATTTAAAACCTCTTGCTCTGAGAAGGTACCTTTAAGCGATTTAAATTTTTGCAATTACTCTTTGAGTATCCAAATAGAAAATATGTAGCACAGCAGTCAGGAAGTTTTTGAATCACATTTACTACTTAAATGAGGAAGGTGCTTTATTTTCTTTATTTGATAATGAATTGATTAATGAAACAATATTTAAAGTTTCCAAAGAACTTGTGCAATACAATCGAAACTTTAATTTTAATAATGTTGTTGATATTCCCAAAAAATTGCTTCTACGGGTCAGATCTTGAGAAGATTTTAGAACCTTCAAATGATAACCGAAAATTCTATAAATATATTCAAGAGATTCAAAATGAAAAATTAAAAAAAAAAAAAAAATAATATCCAAGGGAATGGGAAAACAATGAATCATTTTTGAAAGGCAGAGAAATAATACGAAATTTGAAAATAATTTATGATGCAGCAGAGAGAGGGGAATTAAACTTGTCGCCGATTTTGATGATGAACAATAATCATATTTTATACAAGTAAGTACTCACGAACAGTGTCAAAATCTTGAAAATGATTTTACAAATTATCATTGCCTAATTAGGTATCCTTTTTTCAGGTTATTTAGGAATACCGCTGAAAGTTTCCACATGTTAATTTAGAAATATTCAGGTAGCAACTATAATAATTTAAAATAAAAAATTTCAAGCTTAATCTATAAATAAACTGAACACAGTACTCTTCCCTTTTATTGTTAAATCTTTAAATTTCAGTATTTCGAAATATAATATCTTAATAATACTTTTATGGTCAGTTTCACTTGAATTACATCGACTCTTGAAAATTCTAACGGCAAGTCGTTATGGGTTGATAGAGGTTATTTTTATATGTAATGGAACAAAATTAGCTCGGTTTCCGAAAAAAAAATAAAAAAAAAAAAAAAAAAAATCAAAAGTTGAAAAAGGAAGTTCAAGAGTTCAAAGTTCAAGTTAAAAAGAAAGTTTGCCAAATTTAAGAAAGAACCAATAAATATACATCAAATTTCAATTCAATTTCCAGGAAAATGAATTCACAGGAACATGTTTTCGACATGTATTAATGCAAATTAATTTAATGAGATACCAAAGTAAAAATAATAATTAAAAAAAAAACTCCATATGGGAAACATAAATTCTACGAAAATTGAAGAGAGCAAAACCAAATTTATTAATGAACTTTTCGGAGAAGAAAATTAAAAAAGTTTATGGCTATAATGATAATTAATGGATAAATCATTTTAGGGATAGAAGAGACAATTTTATAGTGAAAACCTCAATGGACGATTAATTATCCCCACAAATTTGCCAAGAAATTATTAACAAAGCTCATGCACTACCTGAAGATAATTTGGCTATTACCAGTGATCAAAACACCAAACATATTTGCATTATTAAATAATAATTATCAATTAACTATTATTAATTATTTCAGCTTGCAGTTACCTTCCGATGAATTAAATATTGATTTAACATCTGTTTTTTTGGTGCAGATTTTACGAAAAGTTCAGCAAGAAACAAAGATTAATGTTTCAATAGAATCATGAAGCAAACTAGATCAATAATCTGCAGCATTTGCACAAAAATATAAAAATAGAGTTACCAGTATCATTACTGAGGGAATAAATAATCAAAATAATATCTAACAAAATGAGGTAATAGCCAATAGCCTACTCCTCTCATAAGAGAAACACCGATCTATATATATATATATATATATATATATATATATATATATATTATATATATATATATATATATATATATTATATATATATATATATATA
>JABUQX010078420.1:0-2500 GCA_015478945.1 Trachelipus rathkii
CAAGGAAGAAGATGGATGTCAAAAAACATCAGCGCCTCTACAGCTTTCTGTCTCCGACTATAATACCATTAATCTCACGCTAAGAGAACATTTGAACCAATCTTCAAATGAAAAATGATGGAGTTTAGAAAGAGTGGAAAAGATGTAATTGAAAACTAGAAATTAGAAAAAGGTTTTTTTGTTTTTTTTTCTGTGGAAATTAATGACCTTCCTTACTATTGCACTTACTAGATCCCCGTTATAAAAGGCAAGTTTTTTTTTTGTAACAATATATATTAGAACAAGTTAATCGTCACTTGTGTTTGCAGTTGAAAAACTTAAAATCCGACAGCTCTATTAATTCGCATCCTTAAATGGAAAAAAAGAAATCTACAGAAACCAACATCTAGAAAAAATCAATAACAGATTCACTGGTATAATTTCTACAGTCCGTAGTGATGAAGAAACGTATACTAAAGATGAAAGTGCAAATGATTGAAAAGCTATCACGCAAGAAAAACGACTAGATTACAAATGATGATCCTATAGTTGGTGGAAAGTAAGCAAAATGTTTACCACGCTGGAGTAAACTTGCAAGAAATACTCTGGCCTGTCCCTAACAAGTGTCCAAGTTAGAGAGTATTTTGGCGCAATGCTGGGCTATATATAATAAAGAAGAGAAACGACTCTCAGCAGAAAAGGCAGAAATATTGATGTTTCTCAGCACAACCTTCCTATTTTTGAATTTCAATACTAGTGCAAAAGTATATAATCCATTGTAAAATCTCTTCATTTAGGTCGGAGGTTCCTGTAACAATTATATTAATAGATTGGGGCTAAAACTCGAAATATATTAGTCATATATATATATTATATATATATATATATCTATTATTATATAATATATATATAAGTATATATATTATACTATATATATATATATATCTATATATATATATATATATTATATATATATATATATATTAAACATCCGCATCCGCATCGCACCGCGATGTAAAATCAAACAATCCGCATCCCATCCATATCCGCGGAGCGAAAAAAAAATGACATCTGCTGCATTCACTAATAAATATTATATAATATATATATATATATATTATATATATACTATATATATATATATATATATATATATATATATATATATATAATAGTATATATATATATTAATCAACTTTGATTTCTAAAATCCCAAAATCTTGATAAATCTCTGGTAAAATATTAATCAAAACCCATGACAAGCCCAGTCAAACTTTAGAACAAGTATTGTCAAAATCATGCAAAAACCAAGATTATAACCCTAAATATAATAAACTATATTATTTGTATGACAGCACATAAGAATGATATTTAATTCAGACATTTTTTTTTTTGTTTTACATTTATAATATTCAGAAAGGTTGTGTGATTGGCTTAAAATTCAGAAAGGTTTTGTGATTGGCTTAAAATTAGGAAAGGTTGTGTGATTGGCTTAAAATTCAGAAAGGTTTTTGTGATTGACTTAAAGAAAAATTTCTTTGTATTGTTGATACTAATTTGTTCTTCGCGTGGAGAAAATTAGTATGACTGACTTTCTGTTTGTCTTACTATAACTAATTCTATATATATATATATATATATATATATATATATATATATATATATAATATATATATATTATATAAATATTAATATATAATATATAATATATATATATATATATAATATATATATATATATATATATATATATATATATATATCACCCTCAATTATAACTATTTGTAAAAGTTAAAAATTTATATTTATGTTCGTACTTGTGCCAAGATTTGCGTAAACATAATTGTATAAAAGGCTTCCCCACTGCCTTGTTGAGCATTCTCTCCCATATTCTCTCCCACTCTCTTCTCATTATCACTCGGACTCACTACTCACTTGCTTGCTCCCAAGAAGACAGAAATCCGAATTACAAGAAAACCAAACTTTCAGGCAAGTGAGGTAAAACTTCAGGATAAGTCCGCAACAAGCAGAATCGATTCTCCTCAATTTACAAAGATTTTCAAAAGAATAAGTTGGCAAGGCCGTTAACACGGAATAACATTGAACTTAAGAAGAAAAAAAAGAGAGAATCTTAATAAAGGGGAGACTGTTGTTATTTATATTTTATTCTATTGAATAAATCATCATTTATTTTATGACTTTTAAATCATCAACCAACACATATAGAGGCCTATATACCAAAAACCAAAAATATCATCAAAGAACAATTTAAAAAGGGCCCCTATATATTGGTAATCCCGGAAGTAAAACACCCAGCGCCTTCTGATAACCCATCAGCATTTCACCAGTAACTTCTTATTACGATGCCAAACAACGAAGAATTGGATACTTACACTCTATCTTACTAACTCCTTCATCCTCACCAAGAAAAGTTCGTCTCCAAAAGAAAACAACCAAAATGAAGAAAAGAAAAAAACAACAATAATACTAAAAAATCCAAATCAGAACACTCCAAGAAGACG
>JABUQX010078420.1:20000-25635 GCA_015478945.1 Trachelipus rathkii
TACAAAGTTCTTCTAATTAGAAGCTTGGATGAAGAACACAAAGCTGTCACATGTGAGGAATGATCGTCATCCGATTGACAATAAGTATAAATAAGTATAGCAAAATAAAAATAATAAAATAAATAAAAAATATATACAGGTAAACTTTCATATACGAAATATAAAATTTATCTGTATATATAAATTGTGTTGAAAAATAACATCCTTCCTTTATGAGTGAATGAATTTGATAAATATTTAGTTTTAATATTTTTTTTTTTTTATTATTAGTTTTTAAAAAAAAATAACAAAAAAAAAAAAAATGAGCGATATCGAACAAATAGAAGGTATCGACAATCAAGATGAAATAGAAACAACTGAAGGAGGTTTTAAGGTTCCTTCAGGAAAATTAGCAGCGGTTACCTTTAAAATTAACATTATTAAAGGCAAATTATGGCATGCTTTCTTAAATGACTTAGATTTAAGTCTCGAAATTAAAACGGATGAATTAACATTAGATGCAAAAGTAAAATCCTTAAAAAATTCTTGTAGTGAATTAATTTCAGAATCTGTAGAGGCAGATAAAATACAGCAGTGGCTTACACTAAAACTAAAGCCATATTATGAGTTAAAAAGTGATATTTCAAAATATATGAGTAAATATGAGCCAAGGATTATGCCACAAGACAGTGCTAGTAATGTATCAAGTAAAGTGAGTAAAGCAAGTGTAGCTAGTTCAAAAAGTGCAATAGCCCAATCTTTGTTACTTGACATTGAAAAAAGTAAAATAAAATTACAAGAGCATGAACAATACTTGGCAAAAAAAAGGGAACTAGAAAGTTTGGATTTGTACCAACACAGAAGTCATATAAAAAATTTGGAACAAAGTTTAATAAAAATCGAAGAAAAATTGGGAAATCCAATTTTCAGTATTAGCGATACTTCTGTAAAAAATGAAAATAAAAATGTAAATTTAACACAAACTGAAATAAATAATAATCAGGAGTCTAAATTAGTAGAAATTTTAAAACAAAAGTTAGAAGTGAGTAGGCCTATTTATAATCCTCTTCCAACATGTGAGCCTGAAATATTTAATGGAAAGGATCCAACTAAATTTAAAGATTTTATGCTAGTTTTTAAAACCAATATAGAAGGAAAATGTGAAAATGAAATGAACAAACTTTCCTATTTAATCAAGTATACAGAAGGTAAAGCAGAAAATATAGTAAGAAGTTGTATGCATTTGGATGAAAATATAAGTTATAAAAAGGCAATAGAAAAACTCGAGAAACAATATGGAAATGAACAAGTTATTGCTAATACATACCTAAAAAAGCTAGAAGACTGGAATGAAATTAAGAATGAAGATGGTGAAGCTATGGCAGATTTTTCTTTGTTTTTAGACTCTATCAATAATGCAATGGAAAATATTACTCCATTGAATGAATTGAACTCTACTGGTGCTATTTATAGAATAGTTAAAAAACTTCCCTACAAACAACGTGATAAGTGGAGATATAAAGTTGATAGTATGTATGAAGAAAATAAAAAGGTAAGCTTTAGTACATTTACAAAGTTTGT
Source organism: Trachelipus rathkii (assembly GCA_015478945.1). Lineage (NCBI taxonomy): Eukaryota > Metazoa > Arthropoda > Malacostraca > Isopoda > Trachelipodidae > Trachelipus > Trachelipus rathkii. The sequence goes on from JABUQX010078420.1 coordinate 21,561, forward strand.
TGAAAAAGAAGCAAGAATAATGAATACACCTTTGTTTGGAGAACTTGGCATTGGTACAAAACCCAAACAAGCCAAATTACAAAGTGAAAAAGGTAAGTCACTTTATACAAAAGAAAATAATAATGACCATAGAAATAATAATAATAATAATAATAATAATAATAATAATAATAATAATAATAATAATAATAAATGGAATAATAATAATGACAATAAAAAGAATTATGGTAGTAGTAAAAGTAGTAATAATAATAATAATAAATCACAGTTTTGCAATTTTTGTAAAAAAGACAATCATAGTATAAATAAATGCAAAATTCTAGAAAAACAAAGCCAAGATGAAATAACAAAGTTCATTAAAGACAATAAATTATGCTTTAAGTGCCTCAGATCAAATCATTTTAGTAGTAATTGTAAAAGACCAGAAAAATGTGAAAAATGTAATAAGCAACATTTAACATTTCTGCATAGAGAAAAAGATAGTGCCAAAGAGCAAGATGGTTCAAATATCTCACCAGCAGCACTCACTGTGAATTTAGAAAATAAAGATAAGAAAGTAGAGTCAAAAGAATCAGGAAGTAATGAAACAAAAACCTTTCAGACAAAAGTAAGTAACAAAAAGCTATTTTATCCTGCAGTAGCAGTTAAAATTAAGCTTAAAGGTAAAGATAAAGTGATTAAGACATACATGGGTCTAGATACATATTCATCAGCATGTTTTATGGATTTAAATTTAGCTGCAGAACTAGGTATGTCATATATGAAACCTCAGAAAGATATAGATATAACTACTATGTATGGGCAACACAAGATAAAAACATATATTTTAAATAATCTAGAAATCTATGATATTGAGATGAGGAAATCTGAAACCATAAATAATATATACTGCAAAGAAAAATGGCCCTTTAAAATGGAAGAAAGTCCATCTATCAAAGATATAAATGGATTAGAATACTTGAATCATGTGCCCTTCAATTTTATAGAATCAAAAATTGGATTATTAATAGGGATGAACCAGAGTAAATTGTTAAAACCAATAGAAGTAGTAGAAGGTCATCATTATAACTCTCCCTTTGCAGTTAAGTATTTATTTGGATGGGCTTTACAAGGTTCGACACCAGATGGTATACCAGCATTCATGAGTTTAAGATGTCATAAAACACAAATACAAGAACAAGATGATAATTTACTTGAAAAATATTGCTTAAGAGAGTTTTCTGAAAAGAATCCTGAGCAAGTTTGTGAAAGTGTAGAAGATTTGAAGTGGAAGAATAAGGTTGAAAATACATTACAAAGAACAATTACAGGTAAATTTCAAGTTGGTTTACCATTTAAAAAAGAAAATCAGCATTTTCCTAATAACAAAAATCAAGCATTAGCAAGACTGTTCTCATTAAAAAGTAAATTTTTAAAAGACCAAGAATATTTTGTACAGTATAGTGATAGCATAAATGAAATGTTAAAACTTAATTTTGCAGAAAAGATTGAGAAACATGAATTATTAAACAATGACAGATTCTATTTAACACACCATAGTGTAATCCATCCACAAAAGAAAAAATTGAGAGTAGTATTCAATGCAGCTTTGCCATACAATGGTATTTCTTTAAATAATAGTTTACTCACAGGGCCAGACTATATTTCTAACCTACAAGGCATCCTTTTAAGGTTCAGAAAGGAGAAATATGCTTTCATAGCAGATATAGAGAAGATGTTTTATCAAATACAGGTACTTGATAAAGATAAAGATTATCAGCGCTTTTTATGGTTTCCTGATGGTAATTTAGATAAAACTCCAGAAGAATATAGGGTTAAAGTTCATATATTTGGAAGTGTGAGCTCTCCTTCTATAGCAAATTATGTTTTGAAACAAACTACAAATGTAATTGAAGCAGAAAAATTCAGTAATTTAGCCAAAGATACCATACTTAGAAATTTCTATGTTGATGATTGTTTAAAGTCTGTGAAATCAGAAAATGAGGCTGTAGCAGTTTATAAAGAAGTTAAAGAAATTTTAAAAATTAGTGGTTTTAATTTGCATCAAGTAGCTAGTAATTCAAAGAAATTTTTAGAAAATGTTGATAAACAAGACTTAAGCAAAGATTTTAAAGAAATAAACTTATCCTTAGATAAATTGCCTTTACAAAAAGTATTAGGCTTAAGTTGGGACCCAGAAATAGATTTAATGAAAGCTAGGGTAGATATACAAAATAAAAATTTGACAAAAAGAAGTATACTCAGTTGCATTTTTTCCATATATGATCCACTAGGATTTATTAGTCCAGTGCTACTAGTAGCTAAAAAGATATTTCAAAATTTATGCGATAGAAAAGTTAACTGGGATAATGAAATTCCATCAGATATAAAAAAAAGTTACATAAAATGGCTAAATGATGTTAATAAGTTAAATGATTTTCAAGTCCCTAGGCCATACAATCCAAATTGTTTAAAGTATAAAAGGGTAGAATTACATTATTTTTCAGATGGTTCACAAATAGCATATGCTGCAGTGGCATATATAAGGTTCATTGGAGAGAATAATGAAATATATTGTTCATTGGTGTTATCTAAAACAAGATTGATACCATTAAATAAAAATTTGATGTTAACTATACCAAGAATAGAATTGAGTGCAGCCAAATTAGCTGTCAACATACATCAAATTTTAAAAAATGAATTAGATATGAAAATAAACAAAGAGTATTTTTGGATAGATAGTGAAATTGTTTTACAATATATCAAAAATGAATCAAAAAGGTTTAAAAGATTTGTACATAATAGAGTTAATTATATTAGATCACAAACAGATATAAGCCAATGGAATTATGTACCAGGCAAGCTAAATATTGCAGATATAGCAAGTAAAGGGATATCTGTAAATGAGTTTTTGAACAATAAACTATGGAGCACTGGTCCAGAATTTTTGTACAAAGACAAAGCTCAATGGCCTGAGCAAATTAAAGAAAATAAATTAGATGATGAAAATGATGAAATTATAAAAAGTAAACCAGTAATAGCCACCATACAACTACAAGAAAGTTCAACAGACAAGCTCATACATTCTGTCTCAGATTGGATGAAATTAAAAACAAAAGTAGCATGGATTTTAAGAGTTAAAGAAAATTTGCATAAAAAAGCCTGGAATAAAGGTGCTATGACAATCACAGAATTAAAAAATGCAGAAAAGGCTATTTACAAATATGTACAAAATAAAGAATTTCATGATATACAATACAAAATAAAAAAGAAAGAAGCCTTGCCAAAAAGGCATATTTTGGCAAAATTCTTACCATTTATAGATGATAATGGAATATTAAGAGTAGGTGGGAGGAATAAAAATCTGAATGATGTATCATATGATTTTAAACATCCAATTATCTTGCCAAATAGTCATGTTACAATGTTAATAATGAGACATTACCATAGAATTAATGGGCATTTAGGAAAACAAACAGTTTTAAATGCTTTAAAAGAGAAATACTATATCATTGGAGCAAGTAGAAGTATTAAGAAGATTTTAAAAGATTGCATAATATGTAGGAAGCTCCATACAAGGCCAACTCAGCAGTTGATGGGAGATTTGCCCAAAGATAGATTAGAATGTGATATACCACCATTCACGAATATTGGTATAGATGCCTTTGGCCCTTTTCTTGTAGTAAGGGGAAGAGGGAAGGTAAGAGAAAAAAGATATGGATTAATATTCTCATGTTTAAGTAGCAGAGCCATACATTTAGAGATGTTATATTCATTAGATACTGATGCTTTCATCAATGCTCTAAGAAGATTTATCAGCCGTAGAGGTAATGTGAAATTGATCCGATCAGATAATGGATTGAACTTTGTGAAAGCTAACAAAGAATTAAAAGGACAAGTTAAAAATTGGAATAGTAAGCAAGTAAATAAGTTTTTTGAGCAAAAAGAAATACAGTGGATATTTCAACCCCCTCATAGTTCTCATAAAGGAGGTCATTTTGAAAGACACATTAGAACTGTAAGAAATATATTACAATCTTCACTCTTAGAACAGCCAATAAGGTTGACAGATGATAACTTGAACACTTTGTTCTGT
>JABUQX010078421.1:0-2500 GCA_015478945.1 Trachelipus rathkii
CAATATAATCGAAGGTTGACGAACAAGCGTGATAAAGGACTACGGAAAAAGGATACACGATACCGAATTGCCACTATAAATGCAAGTACTTTTGCCGGAAAGGAGGAGGAGGCCGTGGATTTGATGGAAAAGAAGAATCTGGATGTGTTGGGGGTTTGTGAGGTGAGGTACCGCGGAAGTGGAACTAAGAGATTACATAACGACTATGTAATGATCTACAAGGGGAGAGAGGAAGAGAGAAGGCACGGAGTAGCGATCATCATGAAACCTGAACTCTATGGAAATGTAATGGAAACTTTGTTAATAAATGAAAGAATAATTGCGATAACGTTGAAGATGGAAGGAGAATCATTGAGCTTAATCCAAGTGTATGCGCCGCACCAGGGAAGACCAGTTGAGGAAAAAATGGAATTCAGGGAAGTTCTCCAACAGACCTATGACGCGGTGAGAGGAGAAAAGAAAATTATAATGGGGGATATGAACGCCCATGTTGGAACCCGTAGAGAAGGAGAGGAGATGGTACTAGGGATTCATGGAATAGGGGAGAGAAACGTTGATGGGGAGTACCTGATCGACTTTGCGATGAGAAACAACATGGCTGTTATGAATACATTCTTCAAACATGAAGAAAGCAAGAAATGGACGTGGTATAGGTGGAGTGCGGAGGAACAGAGATACACGGAGAAATCAATGATTGACATGATGCTAGCTAACGATAAGAGGATGTTTGAAGATGTGAAAAGTTTACCCACGATTTCACTAGATTCAGACCATAGAATGGTATTGGGTAAACTGATTTGGAAAAAAAGGAGAAAACCAAGGAAGATAACAAAAGAGAGATACTGTTTGGAAAAGCTGAGGGTGGATGGTGTGGTAGAGATGTTTAATGAAAAACTCACGCAAGAATTCGAAGGGACAGAAGAACAAGAAACGGCGGAGGAGAGTTGGAAGACCTTTAAAACAAGAGTAGATCGAATCGCAAGCGAAATACTAGGAAAGAAAAAAGTCGCTGGGGGTAGGAAAAAGAAGACGGCATGGTGGAATGAGGATGTTAAGAACGCAGTGAAGCTCAAAAACAAAGAATATAGGAAATGGATGAAGACAAGAACGGAAGGGAACAGGATAGAATATGTAAACGCAAGAAACCATGCGGAGGATGTAAAAAGGAGAAATAAGGACATTACTTGGAGAAGGATAGGAAGAGAACTGAAAGAGGATACGAAGGGCACGGGAAAACTTTTATATGGAATGGCCAAGAGCATGAGAGGAAATAAAGAACCAGAAATGCATACGGTTTTGAATAAGGAGGGAGAACCTCTTCTAGAGGAAGAGGAGGTAACGGAAAGATGGAGCGAGTATTTCGAGGAATTATTGAACGTAGAGGAAGGGGAGGAGGAAATGGATGAAATACCCCTGAGAGTAAGACAAGAACATGAGGAAATTAGAATGATAGAGATAGAGGAAGTAAAAGAAGCAGTTAAGATATTAAAAAATGGGAAAAGTGCAGGATACGATGGATTGAATAATGAACTATTCAAAACAGGAGAGGGAATAACTAAATGGTTGACAAGATTGTTAAACCAAGTATGGAAAGAAAGAAAAATACCAACAGAATGGAGGAAAGCAGTAATCTGTCCGATACATAAGAAGGGAGATAAAAGAATATGCGGAAATTATAGAGGAATAGTATTGTTGGTGGGGGCGAGTAAAATATATGAGAGGATCTTAGAAAAAAGATTAAGGATAGAGGTCGAGGACAAGATTGGAAAATGGCAGCACGGTTTCAGACCAGGAAAAAGTACTACTGATCTAATATTTTACATGAAGATGCTGACTGAGAAAATAATAGAGTGGAATGAGAAGGCGTATGCTGCATTCATAGACTTGGAAAAGGCATTCGATAGAATAAATAGGGAGAGACTGTGGAGAGTGTTAGAAGATCCGATGTATGCCATACCAGAAAGTCTGATAGCAGCCATTAAGAGTATGTATGAAAATCCAATAAATACGGTTAGAGGAACAGGAAGAGAGAAGTGGTTTGAAGTGAAAACGGGGGTTAGACAGGGAAGTGTACTATCACCATTGCTCTTTGCACTTTACCTGGACAGCTGCCTTAAAAGGATATGCATAAGGGAAAATATGGAGCACACTTTGGTTTATGCGGATGATGCGGCAGTGATCACATCAGGAGCTCAAGACCTGCAAGAAGCTGTGAATAGGTGGAACGAGGTACTGAAGTCAATGGGCATGAGAATAAACAGAGAGAAAACGGAAATAATGGTGATTGCAAGAGAGAGGGAAGAGATAGTAGTGAACATAGAAGATATAAGGCTTAAGCAAGTGAATAGATTTAAGTATTTGGGCGTGGTATTTGACGATCAAGGAAGACAAGATGATGAGTTGAAAGGAAGAATTGGGAGATTTTCAAAGAATGTGGGAATGTTATACCCGTTGCTAAAGGAGAAAGGAATACCAACAGAGGTTAAAATATTAATTTATA
>JABUQX010078421.1:12500-22386 GCA_015478945.1 Trachelipus rathkii
TTTATTTTCTTCAGTTTCTTCAACGTCTTCTTCTCTTCTTTCCTCTTCTGCTTTTTCTTACTTTTTCTTACTTATTCTTCTTCTATTTTCTTCTTCTTCTTTCTTCTTCTTTTTCTTATATTACTTCTTCTTCTTTTATTATTTATTATTATAATAATTATTTTTACTATTATTATAAATATTATTCTTTCTTTATATATTATTAATTATTTTAATTATTAATTATTATTATTATTATTTTATTATTATTATTGATATTATTATTTATTTTTTATTATTTTTTAGGTTATTAATTATTATTATTATTATTATTAATTATTCTATTATTATTATTATTATTTTATTATTATTATTTATCAATGTTATCTAATGATGATTAATTAGTACAAAGTATATTATATCTTCTTATTATTATTAAGTGGATCTATTATTAATTATTATTATTTTTTCATTTTTAAATTTATTTTTATTTTTATTATCATTATTGCTTTCATAGATCTTTACACATGTTTGATTATTTTCCGATGATAATTATAATCTTATACAATTTTACGTTAACCATTCTTGCAAATTTGTTTTTATGCTTTCGAAATATCTGGCTTACTTTTTACATATATTTTTATTCCATTTCTTTTTATTGTAATTTGACGCTTATGTTAATTATGTTAAACCCTAATTTGATATATTTTTTTTTTCAGAAATTTGACTGTTTATAATGTCTTTCTTCAATTGAAGATAATTTAACTTAAGTTTTCTTAAGCAAATTTTTGTAAAACTGCCTAATATCTTATAGAAATTTGAGGCCATATTTTAAATAATATTTGAAATCTGGCTATTTTAAGTCTTATTGATAATTTGAAAGATGATTTGTTTTAATAATATTTTTATACATTCTGGTAATTTCGAAATTGTTTTGCCTTTCCAGTTCTGTTTATTGAATCAGTATCGAGTTACTTTTCGACCTTCCGTTGGAAATTTTTTCATTAATACCATAAGTTAGGCAATTGGCTCATTTTTACATCATTATTTAAAAGGTTCTAGGATATACGTTTTTTTTACTTCCAGACAAATGGGGATAAATAACTGGTAAGTACTAATTTTATCCAAACCCTATATACTAGTACTTGTTAAATAAATTAATAATAATAATAATATATAATATATAATTAATAATATATATATAATAATAATAATAATATATATAATATAATAATAATAATAAATTTAATATAAAATAATTATAATATAATATATAATAATAATATAATAAATAAATAATAATAATAGTAATATAATAATAAAAGAAATAATACTGATAAAAATTATATAATTGCATATAATAATATAGCTAAAAACTTATAGTCACTTTCATTGATATAATTTTTAATAAAAGTTGGTGTATATACTTTCTAGTCTGACTGGTTATTTCTCACAGCTCTCGGCTTCCCTCTGCCTTGTAATTTAATTATTATTTACTCTTATTCATAACTTTTTACGATGATAGTATTTTCTTGACTACATGTTACAATAATATGGAAAAATCGGCGAATTATTTTACTCAGCTATTACAAACCGGAAAACAGGTTACTTTGGAAATATTTTTAATCAAGAAATTGGTATCCATACTATAATTCTCTCATCTTCTCTACATCTCATCTTTCTTCTCTCTTCTCTTCACTCTTCTTCTATCTCTCTCTCTTCTCCCTCTTCCTCTCTCTCTCATCTCTCTCTCTCTCTCTCTTCTCTCTCTCTCTCGTCTCTCTCAGTCTTTTCATTTCTCTCTCTCTCTGTCCGGTCCTGCAATCTGTCTCTCTCTGTTTGTTCTGTCGTGTCTGTCCTGTCTGTCTGTTCTCTCTCTCTCTCTTTCTCTTCTCTCTTCTCTTTATATATATTTTTAATATTAGTTTATTTTTATTTACTTTTATATTATTTATATATATTGTCTATTATTATATATTGGTTTATTATATAGTGATTACTTATTATTGTATTGTTTATGGTATTGATAAATGTTTGTTATTTAATTTTTTTATCAAGAAAAACCCAAAGAAAGCATTGTCTATTTTTTTTAATTTATAGTTCATGTAATGATTATTGCTAATGCGGAAGTAATAATGAGATCTCCGTTGTATTTTTATAGTATATCATGCAAATCCATATTTTATTTAAGCCATGAAATATTCCGTTATTTTGACACGAAAGAAATTAATTAAAAGACTCGATTTTAAATGGAAAATAGAACTTATTTTTTATAAGGAAATCTATTTTTTTTAATTTCTAAAGAATAGAAATTAGGTGGGCACTTTTGCTAATATTTCTGAAATAAAATATATATATTAAAATAATTATCAATATTATATATTATATAAATAAAATTTATATTATATATATATATATATATATAGTATATATATTAGATATATATATATATTTATATATATATAATATATATATATATATACTAACAGTGTATATATATACAGTGTAATATATATATAATATATATTATATATATATATATAATAGTATATATATATATGAATTATATATTATATATTTAATAAATATAAAATAGTTAATATACATATAAATATAAGAATCAATATTTTTTTATTTTACAGATTCAAATATAATATATATATATATATATATATATATATACTATATATTATATATATATATATATAGTATAATAGAAGGCCTTAAATACCTATTAAAATGCAAATATTTAATAAAATAAGGTATTGTTTAAATAGCTATATTCTTCCAAAGTAAATGAATAAGATTACTTCTTTGTTTCTTATGAACGATATCATGTATGTTCGAATGGAAGTAAATAATATCATAGAAGAAATTGGAAAGAAAGTGTCTCTTAAAGTTCATCTCAGAAACTCACTAGAAATATCTGGTCATTATTAATTCCTAAAAGGGAAAAAAAAAAAGACTTTGCCTCGTCAAATAAACCATAACGCATTAATTCGCTACCAGGAAAATATCTATAAAAACGTAAGTATGATGTGCATAAATATAATGGGTTGAATGACACGAGCTTTTCCTTCGCCTTAAGAATTACGGGGTATTTTATAGTATTGGGTATGTTTTGTGTAATTATTTCTAATGGTGACAATTTATTTATATAAATCTATATTTGTATAAATATAAAAAGAGACTTACAGTATATTATGGAACTCTTTTTAATTAAAATCCACAATAAAGTTGTATTATATTATAATTCAGGAACTGCACTCTTTTCCATAACTCTTAAATGCCACTTTGCATAATTTTAATTAATTATTATTTTGTTTTTATAGGTTATTTTTGATAAATAGTTTATAAGTCATTTTAGTTTAAAAAGAATAAATCCCTCACAGGATGGTTGACATGTGAAAAATCACATTCTTTTTCCTTCACTTCCAAATAAGATTGTAAGCTGAGAAGAGAGGGCTTGAAAAAAAAAAAAATATCTATTTTATAAATAATAAAACATAAAAAACAATAAAAACTAAAAACAACTATATAATTAATATTGATATTTCATTTATTAAAGGCCACATAAAATACACAATTACATAGTCATAAATAAAAATTATAAATTAAACTCGATAGGAATAGATTGTTAAATAGAAGTAATTTAATACCTTCATTATGATATTATAAAAACCAAGTTTGACTTAATAAAGACTTAAAAATGAATGCAAGACATTTGGTTTGCTTATTCAAAATAATAATTAGTGTCGTTTATTTAATCAATACTTTGGGTTTTTTAATAATATAATATATGAAGGTTTTATATTACTCCATTTACACAATCAATGTAGCATTTTCCTTCACAAGTCTGCCATCTTAATATTATAATTATTAATTTTATGACATAACTGATAACATTGTAGGTATTAATATATAACGATAGTTCAGCTTTAATTAATAATGACAATCAATCATTACTATGAAATATCAATTAGATATTTCTTTAAGATATAATACTTTTTTATTATTTGTTTTTAAAATTATAGATATGATTTTTTTTTTTCTAGCCCTCTCTTCTCAGCTTCAATCTCTATTTGGGTGAAGAAAAGAAGAAGTGACTTTTCAACATGTCAACCTTCCCTGTGAGATTTTCTTTTAAAAAAATGACTTATAAACTATTTCAAAAAAACCTATCAACAATAAATAATTAAATAATATGCAAAGAGGCTTTAAAGAGTTATGGATAAGAGGCAGTCCTAGAATTATATATAATTACCAACTTCTATTGTGGGATTTTTATTTAAAAGAGTTCATATATACTGTAGTCCTCTATTTATATTATAAAATATATGATTTATATAAATATAATTGGTCACCATTAGAATAACACAAACATACCCATACTATAAATACCCCGTATTCTTAAAGCGGCGAAGGAAAAGCTCGTGCATTTCAAACCATTAATATTTAATGCAACACTACTGTCGTTTTATAGATATTTTTTCGCTGTAGGAATTAATGCGTTGGTTTATTTGACGAGCAAAAGTCTTTTTTTTTTCCCTTTAGGAATTAATGAAGTAAAATTATTCTAGTGAGTTTCTGAAAATGAATTTTAAATGAGAACTTTCTTTTCCAATTTCAAATTCTTATTGAATTTATTTTACTTCAATTACGAAAGATAATGATATCGTTTTATAAGAAACAAAGAAGTATACTTTCATTACTACTTGGTAAATATAGCTATTAAACTAATACCTTATTTATTAAAATTGCATTTCGACAGGATAATATAATATAGCCTAATATTATTATATATATATATAATATATAATATATATATATATAATATATATATATATATATATATATACTTATATATATTTATATATTATATATATGTATTATACTGTAATTATATATATATATAATATATATATATATATATATTTATATATTATATTATATATAGTTATATATTATATTATATATATATAGATATATACACTGTATATATATACACTGTATATATATATATATATATTATATAGTAATAATATAAATTATAATATATATATAATTAGTATATATATATATAATATATATATATAATATATTTATATTATATATAATATTATATATATATATTATTTAATTATTATATTTAGATTCCAATAATTAACCTTATAATTAGTTCCCAGTTATTCATTTGAAATTAAAATAATGATTTCTTATAAAAATAACGCCTTTCGTTGAAAAACCTCTGTATGCTTTGCGTCTTGAAAAGTAGATTTTCTTTTTCGTGATCAAAAATAACGAAGAATTTTCAATGGCTAGATTCTATAGAATATTGTGGGATTTGCCGTAGATTAACATATTAAAAAGTACAACGACTCATTATCTTCCATTGCCTAATCATTTCAGAAATATAATTGATATATAATGATATATGTATACGGGTAGGGTATATATGGATTTTTATTCTATATATGAGTATAGTGAGTATTAATATATATAAATATATATATAGTATGTTATAGGTATATGGTAGTTTATAGCTATATATATATGATAGTAAGAGAGAGAGAGAAAGTTATGCAGGTGAGAGAGACGACACCGACAGACCCGCACACAGACAGACAATACAGAGAAGAGCATTCAGATTGTACGACCGTGCCGAGACAATTTAAGAGATGATGATAGTAGAAGATTTGATAGCTAGAATGAGAGAAGAGAGAGAAAGAGATAAGAGGAAGGAGATATGGATACGAGAAAAAAGAAACATGAGAGAGAGAGATTGGTGTATGGAGGAGAAAGGAGTCAAATAGTACATTAGTTGCATATGATGGAACCAATCTGATAAAATTCTGTACCTGTTTTCCAGTTTGTAATGCTGAAGAAAAAATAATCGCATTTTTTTCCATATTTTTACATGTAGTCAAGATACTACTCGTAAAATAGTATGAAGTAGTGATAATTTATTAAAAATTACAGCGAGGGTAGCGAGGCTGTTGAGAATAAACCAGTCAGACTAGAAGCAATACACCAACTTTAATTTAAAAATTTACAATAAAGTGACTAAATATAATGTTTTATTGCTTATATTATATTGCATTATGATTTATCTACTATTAATTTCTTTATTATTAATTATACTATTATTATATTATTATTATTATTATTATTTATTATTATTATTATTATATTATTTATTTTATTATTATTATATATTATTATTATTATTTATATTATTTATTATTATTTTAATTATTATTTATTTATTATTATTATTATTAATTATTTTAACAGTACTAGTAATAGGAGTTGAATATATATGTTAATCCAGTTATTTTTTCACCATTTTGTTTCTGTGAAAAACGATTATTCCAGTTTACCATTTATAAATAAGTATGTTAAAAGAAAGCCAATGCATACTTATAGGATATTTAAATAGAAATTCCAACGGAGTCAAGTTTCAGATACGTGTATTCAAATATAACTAAGACTGGAAAGGCAAAACAAATTCGAATTATCCGGAAATGTAATAAATATAATTATTAAAAACAAATATTTTACATACCTTAAAACATATTAAATACCCAGATTTCAAAATATTATTTAAAATGGCTCAATATTTTCTTAATAAGTATATTTATGTGGGGTGGGCAGTTCAATTGCTGAAGAACAGTATAAATTATCTTCGAGTGTGGTAGAAAGACATTATAAACAGTTTCAAAATTGCTGAAATAAAAATATCAATATTGTGGACGTTTTGTTAACAAGCCAGTTCAAATTTCAAAAAGAAATTGAAAGAAATATGTGTAAAGAGTACCTAACTGAATATTCAGGAAGCAGCTAAACAAAAGATTGCAAGTATGGTAAACGTAAAATTTATAAAGATTAATAATTATTCTTATCTGGTAAATTAATCAGGGACATTTAGTTATAGGATTCCTAAAAGCAATAATGATAATATACAACACAAATAGTATATAATAATAAATGATATAAAAAATAATAATATATAATTAATATAATAAATAACAATAATAATAAATAATAATAATAATAATAATAATAATAATAATAATAATAATAATAATAATAATAATAATAATAATAATAATAATAATAATAATAATAATAATAGAAGAAGAAGAAGAAGAAGAAGTAATATTATAGATTAATAATTATTTTTATAATAATAGTAATAGTAATATAAATAAATAATTAATAATAATATTAAAATATAATAATTATAATAAAAGAAGAACTGGAGAAGAAGAAGAAAAAAAAGAAGAAAAAAAAGAAAGAAAAAAAGAAGAAGAAGAAGAAGAAAAAGAAGAAAGAAGAAATGAGAAGAAGAAGAAGAGAAGAAGAAGAAGAAGAAGAAGAAGAAGAAGAAGAAGAAGAAGAAGAAGAAGAAGTTAATTAAAATCAACAAATAAAATTAGTAATAACTACAAAATTAGTTTTTCTTTTAAATAGAATTTCTTCATGATAATTTTAATAGAAAATATATCTTTTTAATTCATATAGACAAATTTTATTTTCACATTAAGAGATATAATTATAAAAAATTCGACGCCATTTGGTTATCAATGGCATCTCCATTCCTATTATTGGCGTCACCCCCACCCCCCAATAAATTAACCCTATTGTTTATACCCATCTAATAAGCGGTTCAGAAGCTCGAAAATAATTACCTCGTTTTGTAAACATATTTTCTTTGTTATTGAAACAAATTCAAATACTTTGTTTAAAATTTCTACCTTTTCTTCTCGTTAATTTGAAACATGGAAAAAAGTTAGTCATTGAAACATAAACACTTCCTTTTTCTTATTTCAAATTTTTTTTTAATTTTTTATTTTCTTTTTTTTTTTTATTTAATATTCTTCATAATTAGTTATGTCGAATCTTTTCCATAATACTCTTCTTCCTCTTTCTTATATATTTTTTATTTTTATTTATTTTATTTTAATTATATTATTTTTATTGTTTTCTCTATCTTTTATTTTAATTTTATTTCTTTTGTTTTTTTCTTATTAATTTTGTTTTCTCTATTTTTATATTTTTAACTTTTTAGAATTATTTCAAATTTCCATTACTTAATTTTTACTTAGGTGAATTTCATTTTTTTTCAATTAAAATTAATAATAGAACTCAATTGAAAATTTACTAACTATAATTTTAAATATTTTATATTATTACTTCATCTGTTATTCCCCATTATCTTTTTAATACAATAAATATAAACTATAACTATATGTGTTATTTATATAAAAAATATAATTTTAAATTATATTAATAGTTAATAATATAACTTACATTAAGCTGAAATTTTATTGCTCAAATATAATGACGTATATTTTCCGTAACATTGTTCAAATGATATTTATATTAAAAAGATTCACGTTTTCAGTATTGCTATAATGAAAGATAGAAATAATTACATATTTCATTACAGTAAATTTAACTTTTATTCCTTTTTATGTCATTTACATTATTTTTGATTCGAAATATTCTACGCCTTTCAATATTGAATACATTTAAATGAAAATATTATTTTATTTTCTCATAATTTTAGTTTCAACTAACAATATTTTCCTATCTATTTTCATTTTATTTATTCAAAATATTATTTAATTCAACACATTCAATATATTTAAAAATAAAAATTATAATTAAATATAATATAATTTTTATCTATTTCCCATTATATTTAATTGTGAAAATATGTTTATTTTCAAAATAATCATGCATTCAGTATTAAAAACCTTCATATCTCATCATAGCAGCATGTTTGTAAAGCCACTTTGTAGCGCATAATGTAAGAAGCAATTTGTTTTTCTCAAGATGTTTAACTAATTCGTGATAAATAAAAATTTAAATTTTGGAAATTCAAATTCAAATTCGTCTTATTAGCACATAAAATCATGTTAAAGAATATCAAATTAAAAATTTTGGATGAATAATTTTCTATAGTACGCGAATGTATCATTACTTTTCCTGTATTTCTAATTTCTTGTCTTAGATACCTTTCGAAGGAGGACAAATCAGAAATTTCTGCTTTAGTTCGGGATTCACAATATATATATAATTATATATATATATTATATATATATATATTATATATATATATATATATACTATATATATATATATATAATATATATATATATATTATAAAATAGATGATAAAAAAAAACAAATAATTATATTATTATATTATAATATTATACTATATTAATTATATATATATATATATATATTATATATAATAATATATATATATATATACGTATTATATTATATATTTGTGTGTGTGTGTTGTGTGTGTGTGTGTGTGTGTGTGTGTGTGTGTGTGTTTATGATAGCCTCATCCTTGAAGAGTCTCGTTTAGTAAACTATTGAATTAAGAATGGAGAGAGAAAATGACGTCCCCTTCCACTCTTCTTAAGAAATATCATTAATAAAAATATTTCCTGTCTTTGATAATTATAATTTTATAATAAAATTATATAAATTATACGATTCTGTAAATTTGGAAGATAAAATAAATGTCGGTGACAGTTGTTGTTCCTGTCCAAATGTTTATAATAATTAAGTTGGACAGTGATTTTACATCTCCATCTGTATTCAAGTTTTTATTCAAGAATTTTAAATTTCTTTTTTTTTTTTTTTTTTTTTTTTTTTTTTTTTTTTTTTTTTTTTTTTTTTTTTTTTTTTTTTTTTTTTTTTTTTTTTTTTTTTTTTTTTTTTTTTTTTTTTTAAGTTTTACTCCTAACGTGCACATTGACCATAATTCCAAGGAGCCGAACTGCTCTAGGTCCAACCCGAGCCCATTGCCTTGTGACTGTTCGATCTATCGATAGCGCCAAGGTAGATTTTATTTTTTTATTTTATTTTATTTTATCGAATA
>JABUQX010078422.1:2500-5000 GCA_015478945.1 Trachelipus rathkii
GCCTTTGCCTGTGATTACATTTGATCAGGTGCATGGGCTCCTGAAAGCTACGAACGTTAGCGGGTGGCCCGGATGGCATTCCTCCCAGAGTTTTGAGGAAGTGTGCTTCCCGTGCTAATATCCCGCCCCCTCGTTCAACTATATTCTCTATGTCTCACTAACACTTTCCCTCAGTGTTGGAAGCACGCACATGTCCAACCTATTCCGAAAAAGGGAAGCCGCTCTGATCCTTCCAACTATCGCCCTATAGCTCTCACTTGTATTCTATCTAAGATCTTTGAAACTCTTCCCAACTCTCATTTCTTAGATCATCTGGAATCTCATTCACTTCTTTCCGATCGCCAGTACGGCTTTCGGCGCTCGAGGTCTACTGGCGATATACTTTCCTATCTTACTGATTTATGGTTTTCCGCTCTTAGAACTACGGGGAGACTTGCGTGGTGGCGCTTGACATATCCAAAGCTTTTTGACCGGGTATAGCACGCATCACTTTACTCTCAACTCCCCTCCTTTGAGTTTCCTCCTTCTCTTTGCTTACTTATGTCTAGTTTTCTTTCAAATCGCTCAATATCGGCTGTTGTTGATGGGGCGACTTCTTCTTCCTTTTCTGTCAATAGTGGTGTTCCTCAGGGTTCTGTCATATCTCCTACTTTATTCCTACTTTTCATTAATGATCTTCTCACCTGCACATCTAACTCTATCCACTCATATGCCGGTGACTCGACCCTTCATTCTTCAACTCATTTCAATTCTGCTCCCTCTTTTACTTCTAGAATTGCATCTCGTCTTAATCTTTCCGATTCCATTCTCGCTGATCTGGATAGAATTTCCGGGTGGGGTCGTCTGAACCTTGTGAAATTCAATTCTTTAAAAACTCAACTTCTACAAATCTCTCTCTCTAAGACACCTTCTAACTTTCCTATCTCTTTCGACGGTTCTCTCGTCTCTCCTGTTGACAATATAAACATCCTTGGCCTTAACATAAACAAAAAATGTCTTGGAAACCTCACATCACAACGGTTGCTAGGGCGGCCTCAAAGAAACTGGGAGTTCTGTTTAGACTGCGAGACTTTCCTCCTTTGTTGCTTCAGCTATTCAAGGGTCTAATCCGCTTTTTTATGGAGTACAGCTCGCTCTCATATCTGGTGTTTCTGATTTCACCCGGCTTTTGGATAGGGTCAAGTCAAAAAGCCCAAAAGGCTTATAAACTGTTCTGTAATTTCCAGTTCACTTGACCTCTATCTTTGCGGCACGATGTTGGTGCTTTATCTCTTTCTATAGGTACCGCAGCGACAGGTGCTCGAGGGAGCTTATCACTCGCGTACCTCCACCTTTACGTCGCCCTCGCAGCACTAGGGTTGCGGGGTCGGAACATGAGTTTTGTGTTGATGTAGGTAACTCAAGGCTAGTTCGCTGAGGGATTAGAACATTCCAATCACATCTGTTATGTGGAATTCTCTTTCATCTTCTGTGTTTTCCTGCTGAATGTAATCTCCCTCACTTCAAAGCTGCATCTCTGCTCATCTGCGTAATTTGCTTTAGTAGTTGTTGATTTGTGAGGCGTGCACCACCTCCTTGAATAGGGCTCTGCCCGTGAGTGAAGTTGTAATAACTGAGAAAAAAAAAAAAAAAATATCTATATATATATATATATATATATATATATATATATATATATATATATATATATATATATTTATATATATGCTGCTGCTCTCTGCCCAATATATATATATGTATATTTTATATATATATATATATATATATGTATATATATATATATATATATAATATATATACTGTTTACTATATATATAATAATAATAATAATAATATGTAATATATATAATATAATATATATATATAATGTATGTATATATATATATATATATATATATATATATATAATAATACCTTATATATATATATATATATATATATATATATATATATATATATATATATATATATAATAACCAATAATAATAACATAACATGACATAATAATAATATATATATATAAAGTTAAGTTCTTCTGAATGACCATGACTATTTTTCTTAAGTGTGCTTCTCAATTAGCAAGGATATATAGAAATGTTTACATGTGTGAGTGTGAGTGTGTGTAGGTGTGTGTGTAAGTGCCTTTGTGGGTGTGTTGGAGGGTGTATGGGAGGATGTATTTAAAATGGGTGTAGCACCTCTTTCATTTTTGTCTTTTATTATTTTTTCAAAACTGTAATTATTACTAAAATATAAAAACTCTTAATTGGAAAGACATTTCTCAAGCACGGTCATAATATAATAATAATAATAATAATAATAATAATAATAATAATAATAATAATAATAATAATAATAATAATAATAATAATAATAATAAAATAATAATAATAATAATAATAATAATAATAATAATGATAATAGTAAGATCTGGATTCACAACAGGATCTTGTGGCTAGATTCGGAGCTAAAAGCTGAGTATCATCCGGATTTGTATTTG
>JABUQX010078422.1:10000-11953 GCA_015478945.1 Trachelipus rathkii
CAGCACCCCTTGTTCTACGATACGAGGGCGACGCAAAGGTGGAGGTACGAGAGTGATAAGCTCCCTCGAGCACCTGCCCCTGCGGTACCTATAGAAAGAGATAAAGTACCAACATCGCGCCGCAAGATAGAAGGGTCAAGTGAACTGAAAAGTACAGGACAGTTAATAAGCCTTTTGGCCTTTGACTCGACCCAATCCAAAAAGCCGGGTAAAACCAGAGCCCCCCCAGATATGAGAGCAGTACTCCATGCAAGGGCGAATGAGGCCCCTTGTATAGCTGGAGTAACTGAGAAGAGGAAAAATAAGTCTCGCAGTCTAAAACAGCAACTCCGCAGTTTCTTTGAGGTCGCCCTAGCAACCGTTGTGGATGGTGAGCTTTTCCAAGACATTTTTTTGTTTTATGTTAAGGCTGAGGATGTTTATTATGTCGACAGGAGAGAACGGAGAAAGATACCGTCCGAAAGAGATTAGGAAAGTTGGAGGTGTTTTAGAGAGGGAGATTTTGTAGAAGTTGAGTTTTTAAAGAATTGATTTCACAAGGTTGAGACGACCCCACCGAAATTCTATCCAGATCAAAGCGAGAATAGAATCGGAAGATTAAGACGAGAGGCAATTCTAGAAAAGTAAAAGAAGGAGCAAATTTGAAATGAGTTGAAGAATAGGGTCGAGTCATCAGCATATGATGAATAGAGTTAGATGTGCAGGTGAAGAAGATCCATTAATGAAAAGTAAGAATAAAGAGGAGATAAGACAGACCCTGAGGAACACCACTATTGACAGAAAAAGGAAGAAGAAGTCGCCATCAACAACAACCGATATTGAACGATTTGAAAGAAAACTAACATAAGTAGCAAAGAGAAGGAGGAAACCAAAGGAGGGGAGCTTGAAAGCAAGTGAACGCGTGCCATAACACGGGCAATGCTTTGGATTATGTCAAGCGCCACCCACGCAAGTCTCCCCAAAAAGTCCTAAAGGGGCGGAAAACCATAAATCAGTAAGATAGGAAATAATATCGCCAGTAGACCTTGAGCGCCGAAAGCCGTACTGGCGATCGGAAAGAAGTGAATGAGATTCCAGATGATCTAAGAAATGAGAGTTGAGAAGAGTTTGAAAGATCTTAGATAAAATACAAGTAAGAGCTATAGGGCGATAGTTAAGAAGGTCAGAGCGGCTTCCTTTTTTCCGGAATAGGTTGGACATGTGCGTGCTTCAACACTGAGGGAAAGTGTTTAGTATTAAGACATAGAGAATATAGTTGAACGGGGGGCGGGGATAGCACGGAAGCAAACTCCCTCAAAACTCGGGAGGAATGCCATCCGGGCCACCCGCCTTCTAACGTTCGTAGATTTCAGTAGCCCATGCACCCGATCAAATGTACACAGGCAAAGCAATAGGACAACCTGAAGGAGAAGGAGGAGGAGGAGGAAAATACCAGAAATCGTCCCGGGTGAGTTTAGAGGAAAAATGGAAGCCGAGAGATTCGGCCTTTCATTGGAGAATAGCCAACAGAACCATCAAAGATCGAATAAGAGGAGGAAAGACAGATTTACAGAAGTGGTTGGGATGTTTTTGGCAAGAGGCCAGAAAAGATTTGTCAGTAGAGAACGGCAAGGAGGTTGCGCACCTTTCATTTGATAAAGCCCCTTTGCTCGTCGAGAGTATCCCTGCAACGAATTCTAGCTAAATGAAAATTAGCAAGAGTGGTAGGAGAAACGAAAATTTTTCCATTCCCGATACGCACTGTCTCCTAAGCCTGAATGGCCAGAGAACAAGCAACGATCGAACCATGGATTACGAGGAGAGAAAAGATTTAGTCAAAGAAGGAATGAACCTGCTCATCCCATCAACGATTATAGCTCCCACTTTATCGGCAGAAGTCGAAGCGTCAACCAAAGACAAAGCATTCGCTTTCCAAGTTTATTTAGGCGGTTAGAAGGCCAACGCAAGGCCCCC
>JABUQX010078423.1:2500-7500 GCA_015478945.1 Trachelipus rathkii
ATAAACAAAAACCCCCAGAGAACCCCCAATTTAAAAAAAGAAGAAGAAGTCGCCCCATCAACAGCCGATATTGAGCGATTTGAAAGAAAGATATAAGTAAGCAAAGAGAAGGAGGAAACCCAAAGGAGGGGAGCTTGGAGAGCAGTGACGCGTGCCATACTCGGTCAAATGCTTTGGATATGTCAAGCGCCACCACCCAAGTCTCCCCGTAGTTCCTAAGAGCGAAAAACCATAAATCGGTTTGATAGGAATGTATATCGCCAGTAGACTTCGTGCAACGAGAGCCGTACTGGCGATCGGAGTGAGTTTCCAGATGATCTAAGAAGTGAGTTGAGAAGGGTTTCAAAGATCTTAAATAGAATACAAGTGAGAGCTACAGGGCGATAGTTAGAAGGATCAGAGCGGCTTCCTTTTTTCGGAATAGGTTGGACATGTGAGAGCTTCCAACACTGAGGGAGGGAAAGTGCTAGTATTGAGACATAGAGAATATTAGCCTTTTCAGTTGGAGAATTAGCAACACAATGATCAGATCGAATAAGAGGAGGAAAGGCAGATTTACAGAAGTTGCTAGAGATGAAAGATTTGTCAGATGAAAGCCAGCTTTGCTCGTCGAAGAGTATCCCTGCAACGATTTCTAGCTGAATGAAAATTAGCGAGTGATAGGAGAACGAGAATTTTTCCACACCCGATAGGCACTGTCTCTAGCCTGAATGGCCAGAGAACAAGCACGATCGAACCATGGATTATGAGGAAAGAAAGATTTAGTTTTAGAAGGAATGAATGAGGAAAGAAAAATTTATCTGAAGAAGGAATGAACCTGCTCATCCCATCAACGATTACAGCTTCCTCCTTATCTTTTAAATCTTTATACATCCATCATTAATCCTTATTGAGGTAGCCAATTTGCTATCATCTGCAAACTTGGAAACCTTACATTTAAGTTCCTGGTCTAAATATTTTATACATGTATGAGGAACAGCCACTTGACCTAAGAAATCGTTACAGACCACAAACATGTCTCCTCATTTCCATTAATAAATACTTTTCATTTTCATTGATTAACTATTATTATTATTATAATATTATGTGTATTATTATTATTATTATTGTATTGTGTGTATTATTATTTTGTGTGTGTGTGTGTATTGTGTGTGTGTATTAATAATATTGTGTGTGTGTGTATTATTATTATTTTTATTATTGTTATTATTATTATTATGTGTGTGTGTGTGTGTATTAGAAATTTTTATCGCTAAAATAATTTGGGGAGGTTGAACCCCCTAACCCCTGTCTACAGCCTTATATATATATATATATATATATATATATATATATATATATATATATATATATATATATATATATATATATATATATATATATATATATATATATATATATATATATATATAGAGAGAGAAGTGAGAGAGAGAGAGATTTTAAAATACTTTTTCAATTAATCGTCATCGTCATCGTCATCGTCATCGTCATCGTCAAAATTTGCTCTAATCGTCATCGTCATCGTCATCAAAATTTCATAATCTACGTCCCATCACTATATATATATATATATATATATATATATATATATATATATATATATATATATATATATATATACTGCTACTGCTATACAACCTTATATATATATATATATATATTGTTTGTATATATATATATATATATATATATATATATATATATATATATATATATATATATATATATATATATATATATATTGCTAAATTTATATATATATATATATATATATATATATATATATATATATATATATATATAATCTACAATCTTTTTCCTCCCATCTGCAATTTTTTTTATGTTAATAGAAAAAATAATCGCCTTCTGATAATAAAATATAATGTCATTATTATTTCTATTATATGATATCTGTAATTTCATAGCATACCCGTAGGAACACAGAAAAAAAAAAATTCCTAAGTGGTGAGTCGGAACCGTTTCCCAGCCGATTCTGAAAACTAGTAGTTAAAACGTTTTTTCAGGATAGAAAACCGGCAGCTAATTTTTATGACAAAGCAGAAAATCGCTTCTTAAAATTTTGACAACTCACCACTGCATAGGTAAAAACATATTTCCATGATTGCATAATGATTCCTGAGATTGGAGGAGTGAGAATCCCTCAGAATGTGCGGGGGGTGAGAATCAGTCAGATTAAGGGAGTGAGAATCAGTAAAGTTATGTTAAGAAGTTTTCTTATGCCAAATAATAAAAGAAAAATTTATGTGAAAATTGTGCAGAAAAATTTGTATTTAATAAATTTTTAATTACCTTAAAGCAATTTCGTAAAACTTTAAATTTGGTGAATGCTCCTAATACTACTACTACTACAATTATTACTGCTTGTACAAGCATTAATACTACTAAAAGTACTAATACTTTTACCAATACTACTACTACTACTACTACTACTACTACTACTACTACTACTAATAATAATAATAATAATAATAATAATAATAATAATAATAATAATAATAATAATAATAGAAAGGGGTTAAAAGTATGCAAACTGAACTTTTTTTTTTATTATTTTAGGGACAACAAAAAAAAATTAAATAAACAAATAAATAAATTATAATAAAAATAAAAATAATAAAATTCACTCAAGTTTAAAAATAAAAATAGAAAAAAATAAAAAATAATAAAAATTACCGAAGTTAAAAAAAAAGAAAGAAAAAAAAAAACCTCCCTACAATCCATTTAGGCCACAAAGTAGTTCCGTCACGCTTGTGTGCCACGTAGATGGACTGCGAAGAGTTCCTTACAAGGCATTTTTTTTTTTTTATGGGGCACAAAATAATTACCAAAATTACCGTGGAGACACAATGGATTTTTTTCAAGGCAACATTCATTGGAGGCCTCGGTTTAATCATTATTATTAATATCATAAAAGACTTGGAGCTTTTTTTTTTTTTAAAGAAAATTGTTGTTTTTTTTATATATAAATATATATATATATATTATATATATATAAATATATATATATATATATATATATATATATATATATATATATATATATATATATATATATATATATATATATATATATATATATTTATATATATTTATATATATATATATATATATATATATATATATATATATATATATATATATATATACTATATATATTATGTAAGTATGTTTGTTATATTATTATATAGATATATATTTATTTTTATATTTTAATTATATATATATATATATATATATATATATATATATATATATATATATATATATATATATATATAT
Source organism: Trachelipus rathkii (assembly GCA_015478945.1). NCBI lineage: Eukaryota > Metazoa > Arthropoda > Malacostraca > Isopoda > Trachelipodidae > Trachelipus > Trachelipus rathkii. The sequence goes on from JABUQX010078423.1 coordinate 5,801, forward strand.
ATATATATATATATATATATATATATATATATATATATATATATATATATATATATATATATATATATATATATATATATATATATATATATATATATATATATATATATATATTTTATAGTTTTCACCACCACTCACACGGGCAGGCCCTATACAAAGGAGGGGTGTTGCGCCTAGGTGAACAACTAACGTAAATACGCAGATGAGCACAGACGCAGGCTTTGAAGTGGGGGAGATTAAATTCAGCAGGAAACACAGAAGATGGAAGAGAATTCCACAGAACAGAGGTGGCAGGAAAGAAGGAAGCACCGCAGCGAACTAGCCTGGAGTTACCAATATCAACACAAAACTCATGTGCAGACACAGCACCCCTTGTGCTACGAGGGCGTCGTAAAGTGATAAGTTCCCTCGACACCTACCGCTGTTACTTATTGAAAGAGATAAAGCACCAACATTGCGCCACAAAGATAGAGGGTCAAGTGAACTGGAAAGTACAGAACAGTTTATAAGCCTTTTGGCCTTTGACTCGACCCTATCCAAAAGCCGGGTGAAACCAGAGCCCCCCCAGATATGAGAACAGTACTCCATACAAGGGCGGATGAGACCCTTGTATAGCTGGAGTAACTGAGAAGAGAAAAAAAAGTCTCGCAGTCTAAACAGAACTCCCAATTTCTTTGAGGCCGCCCTAGCAACCGTTGTGATGTGAGGTTTCCAAGACATTTTTTTGTTTATGTTAAGGCCAAGGATGTTTATATTGTCAACAGGAGAGACGAGAGAACCGTCGAAAAAGATAGGAAAGTTAGAAGGTGTCTTAGAGAGGGAGATTTGTAGAAGTTGGGTTTTTAAAGAATTGAATTTCACAAGGTTAAGACGACCCCACCCGGAAATTCTATCCAGATCAGTGAGAATAGAATCGGAAAGATTAAGACGAGAGGCAATTCTAGAAGTAAAAGAGGGAGCAGAATTGAAATGAGTTGAAGAATGAAGGGTCGAGTCATCGGCATATGATGGATAGAGTTAGATGTGCAGGTGAGAAGATCATTAATAGTAAGAATAAAGTAGGAGATAGACAGAATCTGAGAACACCTGTGACAGAAAAAAGAAAGAAGAGTCGCCCAATAACAACAGCCGACCATTGAAGAAAACTAGACATAAGTAACTAAAGAAAGAAACCAAGGAGGGCTTGAGCAGTGACGCATGCCATACCCGGTCAAATGCTTTGGATATGTCAAGCGCCACCACGCAAGTCTCCCGTAGTTCTAAGGGCGGAAAACCATAAATCAGTAAGATAGGAAAGTATATCGCCAGTAGACCTCGAGCGCCGAAAGCCGTACTGGCGATCGGAAAAAAGTGAATGAGATTCCAGATGGTCTAAGAAGTGAGAGTTGAGAAGGGTTTCAAAGATCTTAGATAGAATACAGTGAGACCTATATGGTGATCATTAGAAGGACTAAAGAAACCTTTTCCAAATAGGTTCCAATTATGCGTGATTCAAAACCTTAAAGAAATTGATGATTGAATTGAGACATATAGAATATAGTTGAACGAGGGGAGGGGCCAGCACGGAAGCACACTCCCTCAAAACTCGAGGAGGAATGCCATCCGGGCCACCCGCCTTTCTAACGTTCATAGATTTCAGGGGCCCATGCACCCGATCAAATGTAATCACAGGCAAAGGCATAGGACAATAGGAGGCCGAA
>JABUQX010078423.1:22500-30000 GCA_015478945.1 Trachelipus rathkii
TATTTTCGAAGCAACAATAATTTAAAATTGCGCTAAAAAATGTTGTTGAATAAAAAGTAGATTTCATTTGCTATCCTCTTTCATAGTTGATTATAAGCCCCCAAAGAAATCGTCACATAGTCCGAAATATATATCATTCGATTCAGTAGAAAAATTATGTTTTAGCGGCCTTGAAAATCTAATTTCCCTAAAACTGTCGCTAAAAACTTTTTGCCTTTCAAGTTTATATATATATATATATATATATATATATATATATATATATATATATATATATATATATATATATATATATATATATATATATATATATATATATTTATATATATATATCCTTATTAAGGATAAAAAGGTATGAAGATTTGAATAAAAAAAAAAATAACTTTGGCCTTATGGGCACTGCCCTATCCATGAAGTGAATCACCCTTGGAAGAGTGCTTTCTAGAATCCCTATGAAGAATTCACGAATCAAAGCCGTGACCTTCACCGATTGAAACGTTGGCTTTACTAAATGAGCCACATAATATGTTGTTCCTGTAAGCATTCCACAACCTCACAATACAGACCAAATGAATTACATATTCATTTGCCTTCAAACAGTTAGATGTTTGATATTTTCAATGTGTCCCTTAAAATTATCTTAAATTGCAAAAAAAAAATTATAATTTTATTTTGAAGTCATTTTTTAATATATTCATATAGGGTTGGCAAAGAACTGAAACTTTCGACACCGCACCGCACCACACCGCACCGCACCACACCGCACCGCACCGCACCGCACCCCACGTACTATCAGCCATTTTTTTCGCACCACTTCTCATCTCTGTGTTTCAATGAGTATCGCGCATCGCACCTCTAAATTATTAAAACCGCACAGCACATGAACACTGGAATTGCTTGCTGCATCACAGCAAAATGACAGCCCTAGGGACCGCACCAGGAACCGCATCAGGTGAATCGGCCAATCAAATATATTCACAAAATCTTATTTGTAAATTTAATAACATTAGTTTGGCTGCTATGTCATCTCTTGGGAGCAACATTTTTAGTAACCACAGAAAAATATTAAAATAAATGTGATTTCAATTAATTGTCAGGAAAAAAGATTTGCCAATTTTATCACATTGAAACACTAAACTAATAATTTTGTGTCATTAAAACACTAAACCAACAATTTTGTCACACTAAAACACTAAACTAATTTTTTGTCACACTCAAACACTAAGCTAATTATTTTGTAACACTAAAACACTAAACTAACAATTTTGTCACACTAAAATACTAAACTAACAATTTTGTCACACTAGAACACTAAACTAACAATTTTGTCACACTAAAATACTAAACTAATTTTTTGCCTCACACTCAAACACTAAGCTAATTATTTTGTAATAATAAAACACTAAGCTAATTATTTTGTCACACTAAAACACTAAACTAACAATTTTGTCACTAAAGCACTCAACTAACAATTTTGTCGCACTAAAATATTAAACTAACAATTTTGTCACACTAAAACATTGAGCTAATTATTTTGTCACACTAGGAAACCTAACTAAGCAATTTTGTCACACTAAAACACTAAACTCACAATTTTGTCACACTAAAACTAATTATTTTGTCACAAACACTAAGCTAATTATTTTGTCACACTAAAACACTAAACAAATTATTTTGTCACACAAAAACACTAAACTAACAAATTTGTCTCACTAAAACACTAAACTAACAATTTTGTCTCACTAAAACACTAAACTAACAATTTTGCACACTAAAACATTAAACTAATTATTTTGTCACACTCAAACAATAAGATAAAAATTTTGTCAGCCTCAAATACTAAGCTAATTATTTTGTCACGCTAAAACACTAAACTGACAATTTTGTCACGCTAAAATACTAAACTAACAATTTTGTCACACTAAAACACTAAACTAATTATTTTGTCACACTGAAACACTAAACTAATTATTTTGAATAAATTAAAAATAATAATAGAAATATAAAAAATTATTCTGCATAAATGAAATTGTAATTTTCAAAAAGTTGAGACAATGATTTGTAAACTTTGTTGTTCTGTCGTTCAATTTTTTCAATTATAACTTAATACATTTAATTTAATTAGGTATTAACTTTTTAATAATATACCTAGGTAATTATCCTCTCTGCATTTAAAATAATATTTATAATATATATATATATAATATATATATAAATAATATATATATATATTATTATTATGATAATAACTACTATACACCTTATATATATATAATATATATATATATATAATATATATAATATATATATTATAATATATATACATATATATAATAATATATATATATAATAAATATTATTTATATATATATATTATATATAATATTATATATATATAATATATATATAATATATATATATATATAGATTAAATATAATATATATAAATATTATATATAATATATATATATATATTAACTAATATGTAGTAAATATATTATAAAACTATATAATATAATTATTATTAAATATATATATAATATAATATAATATAATATATATATAGTATAATATAATATATATATATATATATATAAGTAATATACAACTATACCACCCACCTAATCATATATATCAATCTATATATATAATATAATATAATATATATATATATATAATATATATAATAATAGTATATATATCAATCATCATCATCATCATCATCATCATCATCATATCATAATCATCATCATATATCAATCATCATCCATGATCATCAATCTTCATCTCACCCACCTCTCTCAAAAAATACCTGGGATAAGTGCGTATTAATGCACTGGAAACAAAAAGTGTAAGAATATGCGCAAGTCGAAAAGAAAGTCCAGTCTACGCCTTTTATACCGTTAGTGAGATCGTCGCAGTCCATAAAGATCCACCCTAGAGCTTCACGGCCCACTGACACTCACTATGGCATCTCGTCATGGGTAGGGTTCATCCCTTTGCCAAATGGGCCCACAACCAAAACCGCCTCAAAAAGCCCGCATTCATTAATTATGTACCCTTCTTCTCGCCTCAGCAAACTTACATTCCTCTCTCTCAGGCATTCCTTTTACTAACTCACCATTTCTTCGCTCACAGCCGATCAATTCAGACACTCTCCACTATAATCCGCTAACCAACGATTATCATCCATTCTTTCCCAGAGTACATCTCAATGTACTTTCATTATTCTCTCATTTACCCCTTTCTTCACACACACAACTCTATAATACTCCTTCCTCACTTTACAATTTCCTCACACTAACACGCCCTAAGATTTGTCCATCTGAACACAATGACTTATAATCTATACCTCTTATTCAGACCATAGTCTCACTTACTAACATTAACACAGGTAACAACATATCCCCATGTAAGTACCCTAGCGCATTCAAGACTTAGTCCCCTTTACATCCACCAAGGATACTCAATTGCAACAGCCCTTCCTGTATTCACAACTTCCAGATTTTTCTTTAAGAATTGACCATTCTTGTCCTAATAATCTGAATATTTAAGCTCAGACACCCTAGGGCTTCACGAAACTGCTACGGACCCTAACTGTGGTATCTCATCGATGTCCACAAACATATCTCCTCACAAAACCCCGATATTCACTCCTATTATGACCCTTCTTCTGGCAACCTCCCAAACTCACATTCCTCTCCTTCAGGCATTTATTTACTGACTCAATCTACACTTTCTTCGGTCTTCCAGCCGGTCGATTCCTAGCACACTCACCACTATACATCCACTATAACAACGACTAATCATCCATTCTTTCATATGAAATCAACACTCAATGTTTTCTCGTTTATTCTCTCATTTACGGATCTTCACACCACACAACTCTTTAATGTGTTCATTCCTCCTTTTATTAATCTCACCCTAACACGCCCCCTTAATATTGGTCCATCTGAAACATTCTAATATAAGAATTTACTAACTCTATCCAGACATAGGTTCACTACTATATATTAACCAGGATAACAACATATCCTCATGCAAAACTCTGGCGCACTCAATACTTAGTCCTTTCACATCCACTAAGGATTTAATTTACCAGCCACCTTCCTACCATTCACAACTTTCCTACTACACTCTGCATCATCCGTTTCCTTTTCATCCAACAATATCCTAAATATTTAAGCTCAAACAATTGTTCCAGTTTGCTCACATCCTAACAATTCAAACCGCGACCTCTCACTCACTACCATATACTTTTACTCTTATCTACATTTCTTTCCTCCCACACCCCCCCACCACAACACCATTCCCCCACACAAAAAAAAATCAGACAAAAACCCCTTCTTTACACACTCCGTCCAAACCCTCTACCAATCCTCTCATACTTTCTCAGATTGCCCACAAATTAAATATCAGCTATAATATGGTGAAACCCTCCCCTGCTCTCCTTCATTCTTCTTTTTATATTTTTTATTTAATCTTGTTTTTCCGTGTTTTGATTATTCTAGTTCTTGATTATTCTTTTTACTTCCTTAATGACACATTTTTTACCTATTTGCACTTTTCCTATTCTTTAATCAACTTTTTTTCTTCCATAGCCTTTCCTCATCAATAATTCTAACACCATTACCTGCCACCCCACTCTAATTCTTTCATAACCCATTCCATATACAAATTGGAATAATAATAGTTTATTTCTCTATTCTCATTTTCTCATCATTTTAGTTCAATGTAAAATTTGATCTACACATCTCTACACCGAAATGCACCTGTTGTTCAGCCATTAGTCCTCAATATACTATGTACCATTTTCGACCAAAATACCAGCATATTCTTCCCTACCACACTCAATACACATTCCATCTAAATAATATCGAAACATAACCCAACCCAAATTAACTCTACGAAAATTATTTCATTAACTTTTCCATAGTTCCTAAGTCCCTTATCTCATTACCCTTATATTAAGGGTGCTAATTACTGTCTTCCTCCAACCTCGGAACTATGCACCTCATAACCTTTGTTACCGCTTCCACATCATTCAATCACATCATATTCACCAGTAATTCATCTATGCATATTTACCATTTTCCAACTTCTACTCTACCAATAATTTACCTTCTTAATAATTTAACTTCCTCCAAAATACTATTTTCTTCTTCTCACTCATAAACCATACACATTCACTACACTCTAATTATTGCAATATTCATGCTAAATTTTCGAAGCATTCCCTTCACACGCTCCTCACATTCACTTCATCAGTTACGAAAGCACTATCCCTATTCATTATTCTATGCAGATTCCCCTCATTCTCATTCTTAACTTTTAGCGCTTCCTTCCAGAAGATCTTTCTATTATGTACCTTGCTAAGATCCCTTCATCCTCATTCCAAACAGTTCATTTACTTCATTTTCCTCCTACGTATGCAACTTTTAGTCTTCCTTTTTTTTCCTTATATAAGTTTAAACACCTATCTGTTAAAATCAGATTTCTTCAATTTCATCTTGTTTACTTTCAACTGATTTATTTGCAAGCGCTCTTAAATACTATTCCTTATTACCTTGTTCACTTAGCTTCTCACTCTTAATTTTTCCCATTTCCTTCCTTATCATCTTCCACTACTTTCCAAGTCCCCTCTAAATTAATCTTGCATAAAACAACAAAGTTATCCTATAATTCACTGATTTAACAACCATCTCATATTTCTTTACCAACACAAAATCAATCATACTTTTCGCTTCGATACCATTTCTATGTACACCAACTCTAGTATACTTATGAATACTCCTGTGTTTGAAGGAAGTATTACTTACACACATATCTCTCTTCTCACAGAAATCAATCATCTTTCTACCATTCTCATTTTCTCCCGACACCCTAAAGACACATATTATACAATCCCTTTTATGATCACCTATCCAACCATTTAAGTCACCCAACACTATTAATCTGAAGTTCCTACTCACTACTTCCATAGCATCATAGAGATTATTTCAGAAAATCGCACTCTTCTCAACATCACTTTTAGAGAAAATATGTCACAACTATCCACATACACACAGACTGATCAACTTAAATTTAACCATTAGAATTCTAGTATTCACACAAACAAAATCCACCATAGTTCCGTGTCAGAGTTCACTCATCAGAATCGCAACTCCTTTTATTCCTCTCTCATTCTTTCACTCCAGCACATGCACAATTTACACATGACATGTCGCCAGCTTTTCAACCTCCCCCCCCCCCCCCCACCCCCCCCTCCCCCTCCCCCCCCCCCCCCCCCCCCCCCCCCCCCCCCCCCCCCCCCCCCCCCCCCTCATCACTTCTTCATTTGTTTGTCAAAGTTAGCCAATCAAATTACCCTTTTTAAATACATCCATCACCTCTCTTCTCTTCTCCTCATCATTTATTTCTCTGTCATTCAATGTACCCATATGATTCATACATTTTCGCCGAAAGATAGAAGGTCGCTTACGGCGATCCCGACCTTCCTCCGGGGCATGCATGTCTTCCTTGCAGGGATAAGTGCTAGTGGCAGCTAACCAACTATCATGTCCCTTTAGTCGTCTTCTACGACACGACAGAATATTTACGCTGGCGGGAGTTCTTCTCCCCCACCCCCGCACATGGTTATAAGGTATCGTCTGTAAGGCGTTGCCTGAAAGTAGATTGTGTATATGAACGCAAAAGTGAAAGATGAACCATTGGGCACTGGAATGTTATGGGATATACCCTACAAAACAAAACACCCAATGGGAGATATTCTCCATTGCTCTCCGAATGCTACTATATCTACTCTGTTCATTTAGTCGCCTCTTAGACACGCAGAACAACGGTTGAGTATCTTGCTCCTACAAGAGATGCTCCCCAAACAGGATATATAATACCTACACATATTAATATAATATATATATTATATACTATTATATATAATATATATATACTATATAATATATATATATTATATTAACTATCAAGATAACTCCTTGAGTGAATCTTCACATATACCAGGATTAGATCCCGCCCCTCCACGCGAATACGGTATGCCAAGACGTGTTACACACTCAACCGCGGCACAAGCTAAAAGATAACGCGACTTAACATATGAAAGAAGTGCTCTATCAATAGAGAATATCAGGACCCGCCTATGGTCAGGACAGAAATTACTCAGCCACGCATCTCCGCTTGCACTCGGGTCAAAGGTAACACAGACCCATGTAAGGAGATTTAATCCTGGTAAGATGAAGATTCATTACATGGGCCTGTGTTAACCTTTGACCCAGAGTGCAAGCGAGATGCGTGGCTGAGGTATCAGTCCTGACATAGGCGGTCCTTATCTATTGAATAGAGCATCTTTCATTGTTTAAGTCGCGGATCTTTTTAGCTTGTCGCGGTTTAGTGGTAACACGCTTGGCATCATACCGTTCGCGAGGGCCCCGGGATCTAACCTGGTAAGTGACGATCAATAAGAGTTATTTACTATACAAATTGAAG
>JABUQX010078423.1:35000-39013 GCA_015478945.1 Trachelipus rathkii
TAATTTTCACGAATTCTAAGAAACTTTATAAACGATATATTTTACTAATATATATATATATATATTAATATATTTATATATATATATTACTTATTATATAATAATTTATTATTTATATATATATATAGATTATATATATATATATACATAAGATTTAATATTTTATTCTTTTTTTTTTTGGCAGAAAGGGGACGAAGTCCCCCCCCGTCGTAAAACAGTAAGCCGACAGACCCGACTCTTGCATCTTGCGGTTTACCGTGAGTTTTCCTTTAAGGTAACAAACAAATTAAGAATTAAAATGTTATACTTCTATGCTCAATAAGTTTTTTCTTTAGCTTAAGAAATACCAGGGGTAAACCGCAAGATGCAAGGATAGTGGATCGTCGGATACTGTGGACGATGGGGAGGACTCATCCTCTTCCACGCTCCGTACCTAAAAAGAATTAAATATTAAATCGTTTATTTATATTATATATATTATAATAATATAATAATACTATATTTATATATTATATATATATATATATATATATATAATATATATATAATATATTATATAAATATATATATATATATCGATAACACTAATATATATATATATATATATATATATATATATATATATATATTATATATATAATATATAATATTATATATATATATATAATATATATATATATATATATATATTATATATATATATAATATAGAGAGAGAGAAGAGAGAGAGAGAGAGAGAGAGAGAGAGAGAGAGAGAGAGAGAGAGCGACGATTTTCGTTTTCACCATTCTTTATTATAGAGTATATTGCTGTGATTTTTATTAAAAATCGGGGTGACACCCCTCTGTGTAAAAATTACAATAAATTAATATATATAAATATATATAATATATTATATTATTATATATATATAATTAATATATTATATATAATATATAATATCTATATAGAATATAAATCTAATATATTATATAGACCTTAGTAAACCAAGCCCCTCAAAAATAGATTTGTATGGAATGGTTGGAATGATTTTTTATTTAGGTAAAGAAAACTTAAAATTTGATTTCTATAAAAGAATTACTTTTTATTTTTTGAGCTAAAATTGATTTATTTCAAATTCATTTTATTTAATTTTTTAGTTTATTTCGACGAAAATATTTATTATTTGTGTCCACATGAGTGTTGTATATAATATACGTATATAATTAATATATATAGAATAGTATATATATATAATATATATTTATACTATGTCACTAATATATTTATATATTATATATTAATATATTTAACTATATATATAATATCTATATGATATATATAATACTATGATATATATATAATTTATATAATAATATATAACTATAATATATTATACTATACTAAATATATATATATATCAAAGTTATTATGCATGCTATATTCAAAATATGTATATAGACTATATATATATATATATATATATAGATGGTCAGATTTTTTAATGCTCACAGTATGTAGCTAGAGAAGCAGGTCTACAGTAAAACAATATATATTGGCATCAATCCGAAATTCTAAGGATGGGACTAACTTTTTTTTTTTTTTTTTTTTTCTTTGCTTATTTCTAAAAAATATTTTTTAAAATTATTTTCCCCCATTAGGGGTCGAGCCGACGGGGGACAGTTAAAGTAATACCAAAGTGTTTTTGGAAGTAAACTTTTCTTTTTTTTTTTTAACTAAAGGAATACCTATGGTAAACTTGCAAGATGGCAAGAAGTACCGGGCTGCTCGGCCTCCGATGGAGACGGAGGGGACTTCGTCCCCTCTGCCCATTCTGGCTCGAGCCCCTAAATGGGGTGAAATAATTTTTTTTATTCACGAATAAAAAAAAAAAAAAAAAAAAAAAAACCTCCTTAAAATTTTCCGCATATATATATATAGTATATTATATATAATATATAATATATATATATTTAATATAATATATATATATATATATATATAATATATAAAGAAATTATATATATAATATATAATATATATATATATTATTATATATATATATATATAGAATATATAATATATATATATATTATATATAATTTATATATATTATATATATATATATATATATATATAATATTATATAATATATATATAATAATATATATATATATATATATTAAATCATAATACTAACTGAACTGTCCTGCAAACTTTATGTGAATATATCAATTTAAATAAAAAAAAAGCTTAAGCTTATTATTTTCATAAGCCTATAGTGAAGCACAAAAAAAAAAAATATTCTTTTTAACATTTTGTTTATATTATTTGAATTATATTGAAAATTGGATGTAAATTCAGAGTCCAGGTTTTCCAACCTTTACATAGCATAATATTTTGAGGGATTGGTTTAATATAGACCCTATATATATATATAGTATAATATAGATATATATATATATATATATAATATTTATAATCATATATTATAATATATTAAAATATTATATATAATTATATCTATATATATAAATCTATTAATATAAATATTATATATAATATATATATATATTATATATATATATAATATTTATATATTATATATTATATAAATTTATCTATATTATATATATATATTATATTATATAAATATTATGTAATAATTTATTATATTATAATATGTATATTTATAAAATATATAATATATATATAATATAGTATATATTATATATATATTATATAAAATATATATATATATTATCTAATATAATAATTATAATATATATTTAAATATATACTGTATCTGGACGTTGCCTGGAAAGTCGCATTAAAATGGAAGGAATGAAGAAAAAACAAAAGAAAAGGTCGAGAAAGAGAGGAGATAAAAAATCGAAGAAAATGGTCACATCTGAATTCGAAGAAGCGTCTTACGATTTTGGAAGAGGAATGATTTGGGGAGGAAGAAATATATTCGACGAAAATGAAAAGGGGAAAATAATATTTGCATTTCCCAACAAAACAAATTTTTGTTTAACATAATCACGAAATATAATCACACAATATAACAATTAATGTGTGATGCATCTAAATATCAAAATTAGTTCTTTTGAAACATTATGCTATATTAACATCGATTAATTGATTATATAAGAATGGATATTCGCGTTCAGATCTTATTGAATTTTCTTTGCGCAATTCTAGGGCCGACAGGGCTGCAACCCGCCCTTACTTTATTGCTGGAGTACTCAGACCACTATTGAGGTTATGTGCTTGAACACACGATCTTTTAGAGAGAGATACATAGAAATAGAAGTTTTGAGGTACAAATGAAAATGATCAGGTCCATTGAAAGGGGTGAAACCCTACCTGAGTTTATAACTCAAGGATTAGCATCTCAGAAACCATTGCGCCAAGAAATAGTTTTCTAGAGTGCTGAGATTAAGTTGTTCAATGCCAGAAGGAGGAATGATGACTGGTCTAACTGAAGAGCGAAAGCCTATCTGAGATGGTAGTAGTAATCTATAAGTATATATATATATATATATAATATATATATTATATATATATATATAAATATAATAAAATATAGTTAATAGATAGTAATCTATAAATAAATATACATACATATAAATACATACATATTATATATACATTAAAGAATTATATTATATTATATATATAATATATATATTTATATATAATATATAATTATATATATATATATATAATATATATATTATATATATAATATATATATATATATTTATATATAATTTTACTATCTCAAATATATTTTTATTTTTGAATTTTTATTTATAATTACTTTTTTTTACTTTTTTCTTTTTCAAAAGATACACTCATTTTTTTTTTTTTTTCAAAAATGTTGCATGAACATTTTTTTGGCTCTACAGTAAGTGGAAATTACTCAAGATAACTTCCTTCGTTTATTAAGATCACTGTCCACTGCTAGTATTAATTGAAATCTTTTGAACAATCTTTAGCATTATATATTATAAATAAATATATATTATA
>JABUQX010078424.1:0-27334 GCA_015478945.1 Trachelipus rathkii
GTTCTTTCTCAGGATCTTGTTGTCTGACGCATCTTATAGACACATTCATTACCCCAGGGATGCGTTTACTTGCACATGCAAAGCAAACATACAAAGAACCTACTCCGACTACTCTCGATGGGAAAACAAGAGATCGGATCGTAGACTCTTGGTCATTTCGTAGTACTTATTCTTTGTGATCATGTACCTTCATCTCTCTGTTGTCTCTGCAATATCTTAACTACAAATCATTTGAGCCGTTAATTTTTCTGATTACAGAGACATGTTTCTATGTTTATGAAACTATTCCGTGCGCACATTCCTTTTACAATACTTTGATCCATACTTCAGCATCGAACTATGTATCATTCAACTGCTTAGTCAGCCTTTTCAGACTAGATATATTTTCGTTTTGGGGCATTGTACTGATACAGACCTAGCTCAATACAACCACAAGGGTATGATGCCTTGATTCAACGACTTGCTAACCATATAGTTCTCCCATCTTTACTTGAAATCGTCTATTAATACATCGAATTATTACTCTCTCATCGACACTGTAGAGACGACCTACGTTGGTTATGTGCCCTCAGCGGAACTATGTACTAATTAGACTTGACATGGATGTATCGCAGAGAGTCTAATGGATCGTTGTAGGCATATTGCACGCTCTCTAGATTTGATAAAATCCGGAGACCCTTTACGGTAAAATCAAGATTTGAACAAAGACTTGTATAAGTTCATACTCTATGCTGTTTCTTAGAATTTGTCATCGATATTGCACTTCACTGCACGCACTCGATTCAGACTACGATGCTCATCTGAGTTTAGAGTAGTCATCGTGAATGTCGGTTTGCGTCAGGAACTGAGGGTCCTAGTTTATCATCCCCAGAGGGAGCCCCTTCACTGAATGTATATACCATTTAATGGAGAGCTTAGAAGAGTGGTAGTATTTTAACTGATCGATGCCTCGCTGTCACTCTCCTGATTAGGGAGATTCATGAGCGTCATTTGCTTCGCTTAGCACATAGCATCTTTATGCCCCCGTGTGTCTCTCAGAGTCGAGAGACTATGACTAATATCACCACCGGTTATGATCAAGTGATATGCCGCACTCAACTCGTACTAGGTTTTGTTTCCCAGACTTACAAAGAATCGATCATTTATTCGATTAAGTTTATTTCATTAATTTTTTTAAGGAGCGTTACTTGTCCTTTTTTGGATCTGCATTAGCATCTCTTATTACTAGGGTATCACCATAGTATCTTCTTAAAGTTAACTGGATTATAAGGAAAACAACAGTGACTTAAACCTAAGCAATTTTATTATTATTCTCACGCAACTTGGTTATGACACGTGTAAATCTTGTCTAGTCGGGATAAACTCATCAGCGGTATTACAGCATTCATTATACCAAGGAGACGAAGGGGCTGCAAGCTCCCAAGGCACAAGCACTAGATCTGAACTTCAAAGACAAATTGTTCATACGTCATTGACGAGCAATTGCACTAGTGTCTCCTGTGTCAGGCTTGTCCACATTTGTATATTGAGAGCTTATGCTTCAAAGCGGGGAGATGTAACTTCCAGATCCGACCAAATATCTGTGTATGATGTGTCTTAGAATTATCTGGATGACCCTATAGACTCAATGAATAAGTTACTTCCTACCCGAACTCTTGGTGATAATATAACTTGATTAGACGTATATATCAATAATATTATCTAATCACCGTACTGACACTGTACTTCCTCTATCACATTAGCTATTACTATTATAATTATTCGACACCCTTTATCATATTCAGCTACTTCATTATTAATATACGAACGTATCTAGTTAATACGAAGTTGGTGCATTTATCGGAGAT
The DNA here is from genome assembly GCA_015478945.1 of Trachelipus rathkii. NCBI lineage: Eukaryota > Metazoa > Arthropoda > Malacostraca > Isopoda > Trachelipodidae > Trachelipus > Trachelipus rathkii. The sequence goes on from JABUQX010078424.1 coordinate 1,848, forward strand.
TCGCACACCTATCACCTAGTAGCTATACCTTAGCATATTCCTTATCTGATACTTACATATTTGATTATTCTGGAATGTAGCGCAGTGTATGACTTAGAACCGTTTAGATCTGAAACAACAGGTTTATTTTTTGAGTCATCTTTCATCTTCCCTAATGGATTTAATCTTAAACAACTTAAGAATCGAATTACTCATGGAGTGACTAGCTTCTCTATTCTGTCCAGAATCGCTGGTATTCCGGTATGGTCAGGTAGATCAGACACTCATTACTTTTGCCTATTATCATCACATGATACCTTTTATAGCCTGGCTATTCCTACACGTTTAAGTCATCTTCATCCACCCTTACCCCTTCTCTTACGCTTCTCCTTTACTCACAGTACCCCTATCGTATGTGCGTGGGAATCGTATGAACCTGTTCATGTCTTGAACACCTTGTCGTCACCAGGAGGCATAATATCCCACCATCTCTCTGCTTTTTTTCCGTGTCACGACGCATTCAGCGCCGTACGAACGTTTTTTTGTCCTGTACTCTATGATTGTGGAATCCTTCCAAATCATGTCACGTTATCCACACACTTCATTACTTTCCTACAGTCCACGTAGTTATTTCCTGTATAACCATGCTCAACTTAAAAAAAACGATTGTCTGGGAATCCAAACTCTTAGTTGTCACCTGGGATGTTCCGTAGAACAGTGCGCCTCTTTCGGACTCTCGTAAGTCCCGCATCCTGTTCGTAGGTAACCCCCATACACCGAATTCTCAAACAAGTCCAACCCTCGTGGCCAACGACGCCGCCCTTGTACACAGACAGACCCCTACTACAGTTGTAGTCAAGTATCCATTGAGTAAAAAGTATAGGAGAGTATATCATCTCCCAGAATTTCCACAATACGGAGAAAAGAGCAGTCTTATCAATCTCACGGATGCAAATGTTACATTCCGGTACCACCCAGAATTGTTAGTTTACAGTCTGCTCTTGTAAATGTGAAACACAAACTTTATGATCAGTCCGATCCTCAAGTCTCAAATTGGAAAATTTCCTAAAATCCAGCGTTTGCAGTTGATTCCTGTGAGAAACGATAGGCTCAGGTGACTTACTAAAATACGGATCTCGGTGAATCCAACTCTGTGGTAAGTAATCTCTGCTCGATGTTCCTTGGATAACTCCTCTTTCACTCGTAAGGTCCTGTGATCTGGGGCCTGTTAAACCAATATTCCGGCTTTACCTTCAAGACGGAGATAATCCTGTCTCGAAAGCCCCTACCTTCACATTGGACTTGCCTTTCTCACTTCTTACAAGAGTCCTGGTATAAGGAGAGTGGTTTCTTCTCTGTGCAATTCCATTTGACCTAAAGACTCTGAGTACATCTCTACGAATAATTGCATTGTATCAATTCACTGAACCCCATTTAATTTAGGTTCTCTGCGTAATAACTTTTGTACCGAATCCAGGAGTTCTACACGAAGCCAGAAGGGACTCAAAAATGCTTCATACGAAGCAGGCAGCAAGCAGACCTTAGTGTCTGCTGCTGCCTGTTGATGTTTGAAGAAATTTTTTTCTTTTATGTTTATTTTTCTAAGTCCAAAGGTCTGCGGGCTGAAGTGATTTTCATATCTTAAACTCTCTCATGGAAAAGATTAAAGTTATTCTCCTTGTGACAGCCGCAAACGAATGGTATCGAGCCGGCTACACGGTGGTGTGAGGTTATATTTACATGTTAGTTTTTATTTTGCATTTTTGATCGTAATACGAGGTTTAGGCTTACTTAGAGAGATTTGATTTGAAACGGATATGTTTAATGTGATACTGGAGCAGTGTGTTGAGTTTGTGTTAAATAACTTCCAAGCGTTCAGACAGTATTACTATCCCTGTGAGCATGACGCTAGAAAAATAAAAATTTAATAAAACTATTCCTTTCCCGGAGGCGGCGCACCATCGAGAGGCCGGACCAGAACTTATGCCTTTACCGATCACTGTGAATTATTCATTCAGTCGTCTCGAGCTGGATTTTTTGCCCGAGAAGAGTCTTCGACTCTAAGTTCCGGCGAGAAAGGCTGTCTGTGCCCCCCCTCAGTCAGTCCTTTCGAGCGTAAGGGACGAGAGTCGGGAATCCCTCGAGCCCGGCCGCCTTTGACAGAGACCTGCCCCTCTGTTCTGAGGCGAAAGGGTTTTCGCTGGAGCGAAAGGAGCAAGGAGCTCTTAAATCGCCAGCGCGAGAATTTCTCGTGAAAGCTGTTGGGAAAGGCATTTCTCGGCCGCGCTCGACAGGGCGAATCAATGCGCCCAGCGGTACAGAGAGAGGTTGCCCCTAGAGCCCTGGTTTGGGATTCGACAAATTGGAAAAATTTCGCAAAGTCCAGCGCGCAGTTGATTCCCTGAGAAACGCATATGCTCAGGGTGACTTGGCGGAAAATTCTATTTCGAATCCGAACATTGGAATATCTCGCGCGATGTTGCCCGAGAGAGCTCCTCTTTTGACTCTAAGTCCCGGCGGGATGCCTGTTCCTGGCAAGGCATTCCGCTTTAACGAGAGGGACGAGAGTCAAGAATCCCTCGAAGCCCGGAACTTTGACAGAAGACCTGCCCTCTCACTGTTTGCGAAAGGGTTTCGCAGGGAGGAAAGGAGGAGCTTTCCGCTGCGCGAGATATCCCGTGAAAACCTGGATTCGGAGGTATTTTTCGGCCGCGCTCGACAAGGCACCACCATGGCCGCCACGTGCAAGAGGTTTGCCCCCACGGTCCGGGTTTCGGATTCGAATTGAAAATTTAGCTAGCTCCAGCGTCTGTTGATTCCCTGAGAAGCGCATAGCTCAGGGTGACTTGGCGGAACATCTAAATATGCATCCAACTTCGAATAGCTCGCGCGTGCTGCCCCACTCACTGTCTTAGGCGAAAGGGTTTCGCTGGGAGGAAGGAGAGGAGTTTTTCATATCCAGGCAGGATAGGCCCGACCTAGGCCCCTAAAACCACAGTAGCAGTAATCTCAGTAACACTCAAATCCACCCACCTCCTATACCCGCAACCCACGTTCTCCTTTACTCCGCCATACATTATGCTCTATTGATCTATTGATCTATTGGAATCCTATTTGATCTATGATCTACTATTGATCTATTTATCCGTCACGCTGGAGTGCGATTCCTGTTGGATCTAATTGATTCCAACTATAGTGTTGTTTAATTTCTACACGCATATGTTCAAAATTTTTATAGTACAATGTTTCATTTTTAAGAAAAACAGTCATTTTGCCTTTATAAAAAATAATGAACAAATGTGTTAATAATACTAAATCACACTCTCGCGCGATTTTAAACGCATCCCCTAAAGCAGTTCAGTAAATCAGTAATCAAACACGCCGCCCACTCTACACCTCGCCTTGATAAGTTCAGGTAAATAATACAAAACTTATAGTTATTTACCCTGAACCATACTAAAGAGAACGGAGGCAGCAGACGGTATTTACTTCCGATACCCCTCTTCTTTACCCGTTAAGGCTTCGCTTACGGGGGTAGATGTCTCTGGGACCTAGCCTCTCATTCATCACGTCACCCTAGGTAGACATTTCGGAGGTGAACGGCTCATCCAAACATAACTTTTCCGCCTTTGCATACAGAAGCTATTAAGTTATTTCTCCAGAAGGGGGTTACTTAACACTCAGTTAGTTTTGAATTTTAATCTGATAGAATATCTAACAAATCTTATTGCCAGCTTTGCATTTACAAACAAAATCATAAACCTCATACAATCAATACAATTAATTACAAATGTTACATTAACTACACCCTAGTTTAAATATGAAACCCAGGTGGTTAGTAAATTTGTTAAGAAATGTAACAATGATAAGACAGTTCGAGAATAGGGGAATTAAATGGGAAAATATATTTTAATCAATACAATAATCTATAAATAGTATAAACAAGTCGTTTAACGGTTCAAATAAGTATTCCAACGTAAATAATAAGTTTTTATAAAAGTTCAGCGCTTGTAATGTTTCTTTACTACTTAACTTTTTCCACGTTTACAATTATTTTACTATGACACCACTAGATGGGAAGTTTTGGGTAATTTGCGGGAAAAGTCCAACGTTTTTGGGTAACCAAATCCTCAACAGAGGAATTAGGGTAGAAAGCTTTTTCACAAAGAAGCTTATCAAAAGATCAGCATTATCAGATAGAAACTTCGTCCACAAAATAGAATTTCTGCCACGAAATAGAAAATCTCTTCACAAAATAGAATTTTTAATAGAATTTCTGGCAAGAAATAGAAGATCTCCCCACAAAATATGATTAGAGAATAGAATTTCTGGCAAGAAATAGAACCCTGGGGAAAACATAAAACACAGTGTGAGTCATGATTTCACCAGTTTTCACTTTATTATTTTTAAATTAGTTATTTTACTCATTACAAATTATCAACTTAATATTAACTTTCATCTTTCATTTTAGGAAATACATACCCTGGTCTGGTAAGCCGTACTGGGAGGGGTTCTATTTGTAAAAAAGGGAACTGCAGGATTGACTGGGATTGAAGATACAGCGCGGGAGCAACTGGAATATTGGGAAATGCATTTTGATATAATCTTTAAGTATCTTAAAAGCGTTTAAGCATTTATATATAATATAAAGCATTTAGCCAGCCATGCATTTATTAGGAACTTAAATTTAATTAGGTTTAATCACTAACCTGAGGAGTCCTTGTATAATTATACAGGAATCGTCGGTAAACAACAGGAGCATGGGAGCTCAATAGGATTGGTAATGGTGTCCAATATAAACAATTACGTGGGATTGGAACACAATCATTTTTATCATCATCATATTATAAATCATCATCATATTATAAATAAAACATAAGTTTATCATTAATCATGAATATTAGGAGCTATAACATACTAAGAAACTAAGGCTGGAATATAGATTTAATATATTAGTAATAACAATCTATTATTTTAATTCTTTCCATAAATGAAACAAATAGTATGAACGATGGATGGGTAATGACTTGAATAACTATACAAAATATAACTCCACTCCAAAACACTTAAAAAACAAACAAAAAGAAAAGAAAAGAAAGGGGGATATTCACACCCCCTTACATCCCCCCCCACTAAATCTAAACTCCCCACCTTGGATTTTTTTAAGTGTTTTCCAAATTGGAACATTGAAATTTTTACAACGACCAAGGGTAGAGTTCCGAAATAGTGAGAGGTTCGTAAGAGTTCTCGAACGTGGTGAAATTATGCAGTATCCAAGTATGGGACACTAAAAGTGGGACCAACAAAATAGTTTGTACAGGTCATAATGTGGTTAGTAACAACTTAACTACAAAAACAATTTACGATGCAGACTCCTTCACAGACACTTTTCAAATATTGTTTTTTTTTTCAATTTATTTCACAAGGACAAGCGATTTCACTAATAAAGTTTTACACTGAAAAAGTACATAGTAAAAAATTTTTTAATCAAAAAAAAAATATAGTCTACGTTTTTTCTGACGGGAGGTGTGGGATAATGAGACACTAGGTTCATCCACCCAACACGAATCTGAAAAACTTAACGCATTAGTTCAGTGATTTAGTTAATGTCAAAATAATCTGCATCTGCAAGAAACTTTTTTATTAAATATATATTAGTAAATAAATTTTATAAAATTTTAAATTCATAAAAAAAATTAAATATATCATGGGGCATATTATCAAAGTTAGGCTATAGAGATACTAGACAATTTATTATTCTGCAAGATAATTACTAGATTTTTTATTCCTATTTAAGATATATAAAACTAACCATTAGTTACGAATGCATTTCATATATTTTTGATATTTTTGATTTAAGTAAATCCCAAGTCCCCCCATCCCTCCGGATTCCCAAAAAAAAACCCAGAAGATAGGAAGAGAACAAGAAAAAGAGATTGAGTAAGAAATATGCCAAAGATATTTTAAAAAAAAAATTAAATTGTTTATTCAATACAGCTCAGATATCATATAATCACCGAATTCCTCTTCAATATTAAGAGCACCATGGAAAGGAAGTTAAATCCCAATATCGAGAATATGGGGAGGTTAAGGTCTTTGGGTCTACTGATATTGGTTCTATTTTAGAACCTATTCTACGTACTAATTTCATAGTAGACATATAAGGCATCAGCCCATTTTCTCTCAAGGCAACAGCTCCTAATACAATTAATTCAGGTAGGAATTTCGAAGGTAATAAAACAAAAACAATTGGTTTGGTGACAAAATTAGTTTTAGGGAAAAATAATTTCATTTTTATATAATGATCAACGGGTATTGTCTGATTACGATGTAATCCTTTGATTTCTTTAATTCCTAAGTCAATGGACGGTAACAAATTTACGTGTTTAAAACATTTTAAAACAAATTCTTTACTTATTAGGCTAGTTCCAGTTCCGCTGTCAACAAAAGCAACTATAGTAAAAATTATGAACTATTTGGATTAAGCAGTCTGACGGGAACTTATCAAAAGAACCAGGGGTTTTCCCTTTTATCCGCAATTTAACTTGTACTACACGCAATCTAGTGTCAAGTATCGGTACTGAGGCTGAATTTGAGATAGGTTTATCGTCTACGTGGTACCAAGGGTTATTTACTGAATTTTTCAAACTGGATTTATTTCCAACTTTTAGCAAAGGGAATAAAGGAAATTTATATTCTAAAGTATTCTCAACAGGTTGGAAAGACGAAGACTTTGACCTATATTTATTCAATAGTGATTTTTCATCTAAAAGGCACTGACTTTCATCATCATCGACTATGTCTTTCATACTATGAACATAAATCGTTTAACAGTTTCCAAAAGACTGGCTTCTCAGAATTACTAAGTAAGCAATTCTTATGCCTTTTACAACCACAGGGATCAGAGGCAGTTTAAAAACAAACTACTTTCCATGACTATAATTTAGATTGCATATTGGTAATCTTCGCACACTATTGCATTAAATGGCATCCAAAAAGACACAAACTTTCCAGTACTACTATTTATCGTTTATACTGAGAACATTAGGAACTGATAATTCATTTTAATATAGGTTTTTCCAAGTTTTCCAACTTCTGGGGCGTGTAGATTGAAGTAATTATTTCACGGAGTCCATTTTTTCTCGCATGTGTGCTAAGATTGCGTTAGTTTCCTCCACTGGTGTCATTCTTACCAATGTGGGTTTTAACGGCAACCAACTTGTTCTGGTAAAGTTCAGATTTTTCACGTACCGTGCGCCAAACCCAAACATTTACTATTGGCAATTGCGACTGAACAACAACTTTCACAAGATTTCACAATTTTTACTAGGAAGACAAGGAGGCAGTGAACGGGAACTATTACTTATGCTAGAAATATTCGTATCATTTACCTCGTCTTGTTTCTGAACATTTAGTAAACATTTTACCCCAGGATGCGTTTTCTTGCACAACAAGCAAACCATACTAGAACTACGACTACTCTGAGGGGAAAACAAAGGAGTCGGACGTACTCTGCATTCAGCTATTTTATGACCTTCTTGTTTGCAATAACTACAAATACCGAGGTATTTGTAGCATTCATTTAGACTATGGCCCACCTTGTTACAATAGTCACATACTCTGTCGTAATGATCAACGTTTATACTTCGTGGGGCATTTGTACAATAAGACCTGTCATAACCAAAGGTTGAATTATTCAACGACTGCACATTGTTCCATCTACTGAAATTTCTATTATAATAATATTTACTCTTCTCCGACTTAGGAGACGAGCTACGTTGATGTTTAGCGGAATAGATATTATTCCTACTGTTCCAATTATGATGGTTAGGATATTCAGCATAACTGATTTGTGTATCCTGTAAGCTTACGGTTAATTGATTTAAAAGATGTTATTTCTTGTATGATTTTTAATTGATACTGCACTTTCTGGGCAGATGAATCAGTACACTGAGATTTATGAGTAGTATACAAGGGAACATTATTATTATGCCGATGGACTCCTGAAAAATTAGGAGCTTTAGAGGGATTTAATAATCGCTTTATTGGGCTTATGACGTCATGTCGTTGCAATAGCTTTATTCCCCTGTGTCTCTCAGGCGAATAGCTATTACAGGTATGATCAACGACTGGGGAAGCATACATATGCGCTTCGTGTTTGTGCATTTTTTGATTAATTTATTTCTTTAATTTTTTAAGGAAGGTTATGTCCTTTTGGATCTGCAGTGTCTCTATTATGAGTATCAGCCAAGATTTTTAATTAAATATTTAAGGGAAAACAAAGGACTAAATAGATATTTTTCTCGAACTGTTGGAAATTGTACGGAAAACCAGCGGATTACAGAAAATCCAAGAGACGAAAGTGTGAACCAAGTCACAAATCTACTCAAAAAATGCAACGCGACGAGCAAGAACACTAGGTCCCTGTTCAGGCGCCATTTAATGAGGCTATGTAAGGGAGAGTAATTCCAGGATCACCAATATTTGTAGAATGGTCTAGAAATACGGATGACCCTTAGACTATGGAATGTTACTACCCTTAGATATTATATATATATATATATATAAATATATATTATATATTATATTAATATATAATATATTAATATATATATATATATATATATATATATAATATATATTTTTATAAATTAATATTCGGAATTAAGATTATAACTGAACCTAATCTACAAAGGAATTTTTACCTATATTTTATATTTATTTAAACTTAAAGAATGAATTACTTGAAGGAAATTTTAGAAGTCAGGTAAAATCTATAGTTATTTACCTGAAACGCATACTAAGAGAAGAAGCAGCATGACCGGTATTACTTCCGATACCCCTCTTCTTTACCCGTCAAGGTTTCGCTTACGGGGGTAGATGTCTCTGGGACCTAGTCTCTCATTCATCACGTCACCCTAGGTAGACATTTCGGAGGTGAACGGCTCATCCAAACATAACTTTCGCCTTTGCATACAGAACTATTAAGTTTTCTCAGAAGGGGGTTAATTAACACCCAGTTAGTTTTTAATTTTAATTGATAAATATCTACAAATCTTTTGCACACTTTGCATTTACAACAAAATCATAAACCTTCATACAATCAATACAATTATTCAAATGTACATATAACTACACCCTAGTTTAAATATGAAACCCAGGTGGTTAGTAAATTTGTTAAGAAATGTAACAATGATAAGACAGTTCGAGAATACAAAATGGGAAATATATTTTAATCATAACAATAATCTATAAATAGTTAAAGAAGTCGTTTAACGGTTCAAGATAAGTATTCAACGTAAATAATAAGTTTTAAAATAAAAAGTTCAGCGCTTGTAATGTTTTCTTTTATACTTAACTTTTTCCAACGTTTACAATTAATTTACTATGACACCACTAGATGGGAAGTTTTGGGTAATTTGCGGGAAAAGTCCAACGTTTTTGGGTAACCAAATCCTCAACAGAGGAATTAGGGTAGAAAGCTTTTTCACAAAGAAGCTTATCAAAAGATCAGCATTATCAATAGAAACTACGAAATAGAAAAGAATTTCTGCCGAGAAATAGAAAATTCGTATTTTAATAGAATTTTTAATAGAATTTTGGCAAGAAATAGAAGATCTCCCCACAAAATATGATTAGAGAATAGAATTTCTGGCAAGAAATAGAACCCTGGGGAAAACATAAAACACAGTGTGAGTCATGATTTCACCAGTTTTCACTTTATTATTTTTAAATTAGTTATTTTACTCATTACAAATTATCAACTTAATATTAACTTTCATCTTTCATTTTAGGAAATACATACCCTGGTCTGGTAAGCCGTACTGGGAGGGGTTCTATTTGTAAAAAAGGGAACTGCAGGATTGACTGGGATTGAAGATACAGCGCGGGAGCTTGCTTTTCTTTTGATTGATTAAAGGTTTTGTCATTTTGAAAACTGTGTGGTGTATTAATTATTTCATCTACAACATTTTGAGTATTTTCATTTATTGTCAGACATTGTGAAATTTCAGGTATATCCAAATTATCAACAAAACTATTCCAGGCATCATCATTGATTATCCATTTGGGCTTTCTATACCTCTGAGATGTAATATCCAGATTCCGCAAGAAAATTGGAAAATGATCACTCCCAAAATCATCTCCCAGAACATTTCAAGTAAACAAATTAATCAACTCCTTAGATACCAAGGACAAATCTAATCAAGATTCAATTCCAATAGAATCAGATTTATAAGTGGATTCCAGATAATTTAGAAGAATCAATTGATGTTCCATAGTAAATTCCACAATTTCCTTACCTTTTGAGTTTGCAGTGCCTGAACCCCACATAGAATGATGTTCATTGAAATCACCAACTATAACAACTGGAATATTCCTTGACACCTGTAATAAAACATCATCCAACTTATCCTTAATACACCCCATTTGAGGTGGAATATATACAGAAAAAATTATAGAAGTGAGATGCGGAAAATAAATGCGAGCACTAGAGGTGTACCGAAATTCCGGCCAGAATTTTACATTTTTTTCCGGTTCCAGCCAGAATTTTACATTTTTTTCCAGTTCCGGCCAGAATTTTTCAAAATTCCGGCCGGAACCGGAATTACTAATGTACTTGATAATTAAAAAATTTGCTGGAAGGGATTTATTTTACATACCATTAATTCTCTGTTACAAAATAGTTTTGATATGCTTGGTATGTTCATACACGAGTGTATTACATACCTACAGTATTATTGAAATAAAGTTTACTAAAACATCTCAAAATATAGGATAATAAAATACTCATTAAATTTATATTATTCAAAATTGAATATATATAATATATATATAATATATATATATATATATATATATATATATATAATATATATATTTATATATATATTATATATATATATATATATATATATATATATATATATATTATATATATATATTATATATATATATATATATATATATATATATATATATATATATATATATATATATTATATAATATATATATATATATATAATATATATAATATAATATATATATATATATATATATATATATATATATATATTATATATATATATATATATATATATATATTAATAATATATATATATCTATAATATATATATATATATAATTGATATATTTTTTGCAACGGAATACATAAAGTTCAATTTTAAACTGGCTCGTATGCCAGTGAGTAATTAAAGAAATAAATGACTTGTTTGAATATTTAGCTATCCATATATCTTTAGTAAATGATATCTGATCTTCCTTAGATAACTTCTTGAATACTGCTGATCTCAATTTACTGTATGAATTTTTTTTTTTTTTTTTTTTTTTTTTTTTTTTCTCCCCACGGGCATAGCCCTACTCAAGGAGGGGAACTTCTCTAGGTAATTTCTACCTAGGATCTAAACTAGGATTCGAACCCTCGACCTTGCCATGCGACTCCGTCGCTCTATCGTTTGAGCCACGGTAGCGGTAACATCATCTCTCTACAAAAAAATATTTTCTACTAGAAATAATATATTTTGGTTGAAGATAGGCAACAACTTCTATGAGTCCCTGCTCTTCAGTCATTGTGAATGGCTGGTTACTCATTGCAATAAAAAATTTTATTTTCTGAAGAATTGCCTGTGATTTGAGGTTATTGATATAGCAAATTTTTTGGGGAAGAAATTTTCCTCAAGACTCACTTGTTCACGGTTTCGAAAAATTCTCGCTAATTTGGGGGTGTCCATGTTTCTATGAATAGGCACGGATTTCGTCCTTTTGCTACTTCAAATTTTTGAACTTCCAGTATTGCTCTTTGGTGATGATTTTCCATATGTTTATGAAGTGGCATTGTATTAAATGTTTTTGGTGAACTATCTAGTTTTATTTTTTGGTGGCATATTTTACACTCTATTAAAGATTTTGTAACATTATTAATAATAAATTTTTTTTTACGAATGATGGCATTTTAAAACAATTTTGTGAGGTTATTATTATTATGAAAATCTTGTAATCAATTAATGAATAAAATCTTTTATCAAAAATCTGTAAATATATATATATATATATATATATATATAATATATATATATATATAATATATATATATAATATAATATAATATATATATATATATATTATATATATAGGTTATATATATATATATATATACATATATATATAATATATATATATATATATATATATATATATATATATATGTTTAATTGATGATAACGTACCTCAAGATGAAATGCAATTTCCTCCTTATCTGCTTCTTTTATATGATGTTGATGATGATTATGTGGATGAGTCAATGATTCACATTAATTATGATGATGATATAATTTCTTGTATATTCTATGTATTTCTATAATATTTTTCTATCACTTATGGTTGCGCAACCTATATTTTCTTGTTCTATTGTTCTATTGTTAATCTTTCTCCTTCTTCGTATGGTCTTCTCTTCTTGTTTTACATTTGCGAGTTTATCCTTCTACTGATGATAAATTATGGCTTAGTATTACTTTATTTCATTAATGAATAATAAAGGCGTTAAATAGAGAGCCTGCAACTCTTAATTTACTTTAAATAAATATTACTATTACTGATATTTCTATTATCTTCTGAAATAATAATAATATACAGATTAGTCTCATTATCAGAGTTTAAATATCTACTACCCACTACGGCGGTACATATATTTTCTAACTACAGCAGACATAAAATAATAATCAAACTCATACTATTTTTTCTTTTTTTCCTTTTTTTTCTATTTTTCTTTTTTCTTATCTTAGTTTTTTCTTGTGTTGCAATTTGTCATTTTGTAATATGTCTTCATATTAAGTTGTTAACATATTTCAGTATATTTTCTTTTTTTACACCCTCTTTTGTCAAAATGTCTGCGATCTGTTCTTGTGATTTTATCCAGGTGATTTCTTCTATTTCTTTTTCTTCAATTATTTCTTTTAGATAGGCCATATCTATTCTTAATCTTTTATTTAATACTGCCGAAGTTGAGTGTAGTGCTCTTTCAAGGCTTTGACAATCTGTTTTTATCCATATTGGTAGTTTTTCTTCATTTATTTCTTCCCATAAAGCTTTCAGATATATTCCAGCATCGGCAGCCTCACCTAAACCCAATGCCTCCGCTTCTAGAGTGGATCTCGCCACTCTCTTTGCCACTTTTGATTTCCAATATAAGGGACTCCTGTTGTTAAATTCATCTACTATACTTATTATGTACCCAATTTGAGATTGTCCATTTCCCACGTTATTAAAAGAGGCATCTGAAAAGATTTCCATTTTTGTTCTACCCTTAAGGGTAGGAATGATTATCTGGTTTTCCTTTTCTTTTACTTGTTCTATAATTTTTATTACTTTTTTCATATCTCTTGTTGTTGCCGTTTTACAAAATTTACTTCTTTCACTTACATTGTAAGATATTTCTGGTCTGGTTTGTTGAGCTATCCAGTTTAATTGTCCAACCATTGATCTGTATTCTGTTTGTTCTTCTTTATTTAATATCCTCTCTTCCTTAAATCTTTTTTTATCTGGTACTGTCATATTCCTTACATAGGAATTCTGTTCCAGGATAATTTCCTCATTTCGTTGATCCACATTCAAACCAATGTAACAAAATTTCCTTTCACTCTCCTTTCCTATTTCCAATTTCTTTTTCAGTTCTCGAATTATCTTTTCTTCAAACTCAGTATTCCCTCCATAGCAAATATCGTCCACATGTATGCACATGAGGCCGATGATTCGGCTGTTTTTCCTCCAATACACTATAGTTGGCTCCAACTTACTCTTTGTTCCTCCAAGTGATTTTATTATGTCCATGATGCTTTCGTACCATATTCTCGCTGCGTCTTTTAAACCGTACACGGTTTTCTTCAACTTCCATAGGTAGTTTGTTTTTGCTTCTCTTGGAGGTTTTAAATACACATTTCTCTCTATGGGTTTCCCTTGTAGATATGCTGTTTTGATATCTAATGTTTTGCATTTCCAATCATTTTTCTGAATTACCGCAAGACACATTTTTAATGATTCGTTGGCACATGTTGGTGAATCAGTTGTTAAATCTCCTTGTTCCTCAAAACCTCGAGCAACAAGACGGGCTTTGCATTTTCTTCTTCCGTTTTCTGATTTTTCTGTAATGATCCATCTAGTTGTTACTAATTTTTGATTCCTTTCTTGTACAGACTCGTACACTCCTTTCTTTTTCCAGCTACTTAGTTCATCCATTTTTGCTCTATGTATCTCTTCATTTTCGAAATCTCCTAACCATATTTCATCCCCATCTATATGTTTTATATCTTGGAAATTTCTCAAATCTATCCATTTCTCATTTCCATGATCTAAATCTATTATGTTGTAGCTATCTGACCATTTTTGGCTAGTTGCTTTTCCAGCTCTACTTGTTATTCTTATTCTTGATTTTTCCTTTGTCTCTTTGTCAACTATCTCATAAGATTCCCCCAATCTCACCTTCGGTGTTTCTTGTTCTTCCTCTCCTTGTTCTTCATCTTCTTCTTCTTCTGATTCAAGGTTCTGTTTCTTGATTCGTTTTTCGCTTAGATCTTCTTGCTCTTCTTGTATAACCACCCTTACTTCATCTTCCTCCTTTTCACTTTCATCCGTCTCTGAACCATAAGTGTCTGATTCAGACAATGTATCATCTTGTATTTCTTCTCTTTGATTTTCTTCTTTCCCTTCTTCAATATTTACTGTTTGTTTTATTCTCGTGATATGCACTCTGGCTACTTCTCGTAGGGTGCCCCCATGTTTCACTACTACTGTCTTTCCATCGTTACCGATGACTTTTGCAGGACCTCTCCAACATTTTTCCATGTTTCTTTTATAATACACAAGATCTCCAATTTTTGCTTCTTCCAAATGATGTTCTCTTATTGGTTTGGACAAGGCTTTGTTTAATCTCTTATCAGCCTCCTGTTGTACATGTATTATTCTAGCCTTTTCTCTTGCTTGTAGATTCTCCAAGAGTGTGTCATATGCATTTTCATAATCATTCGTTGTTATTTCCTCGTTGTTTATACTCTGGGATGTGTAATTGTTTTTCCAAAAACTATCTGATTAGGTGATACTCCATCTTTCATTAATAAACTATTCCTCGCTGCTATTGTCCACATCAGTGCTATCTCCCAGTTTTGTGTAGTATCCTCTCTCAATTTCCTCACTCCGTCTTTCACCAATCCCACCATTTTTTCACATGTTCCATTACTCCAGGGACTTTCTGATGGAGTTGCCATAATGGTGATTCCAAATTTTTCTGTTAGGATTTTCATTTCTTCATTTTGGAATTCCAACCCATTGTCTGATAAGATTTTCCTAGGTATTCCGAGTACAGACAGCCATTTCCCCATAAATGCTTTTACCACTGTCAGTGGATTTTTATCTTTTATCCATGCTGCCTGACAATAGTTTGTTGCTAGATCCACCATCATTAAAAATCTTCTATTTTCCATTTCTCCTAAATCAAGTGCCACCACTTCATTAAACTGTTTTGCCATAGGCATTCCAACTATTGGCCTAGCTGGAGTTCTTTTATATTTTATACATGTATCATCGCACTTGCCCACTATTTCTTTTATTTTCTCTTCCAAGGTCTTCTTAAATCTTTGATACTCTTCATTCTTCTTATATGCATCATTACAAATTCCAATTAATTTTCCACTACTAGCATGTCCGAATTGTAAATGCAGTTTTTCTATTCTTTTTCCAATTATTTCCTTGTTGGTCCACCATTCCCGGTCTATTCCAAGCCACATCTTGTGCGGTTCCAGTTTCTTAATCAATGAAGATCTTCAGATGTTTTTCATTCTTCCCTTTACAGGGTATTATGTAGTCTAAAAAACGCTTTGCTATAACTATTCCTTTCTCGAAGTCTATTACTGCTCCTATTTTCTCTAAAGTTTCTTTTCCAATCAACCATGGAACGTTTCCTTCTATTATTGTTGTTCTTATACTCACTTTGTTTCCCATTAATTTTGTAGGTATATCAACATTCTTTATCCCTTTACATAATGTTTCTCCAAAATGAAACACAGTGTGGTCTTCTATAGCTTTATGGTTCATTTCTTCAATTTGTTCTTTGGTTAATCGACTTAAAATTCTTTCCATATAAAAATTACCGCACACTGTTCTTGCACTTCCGGAGTCTATTATGCCGTATATTTCGTCTTGCAGTTCCTCTAAACTTTCTTGTTCTTCATCATTGTTCATTTTCCAGACGTATCTTATTTCTTCTCTTTTAGTACCTTCATTTCTTTCTGTTTGTTCTACCTTTCCTTTATTCTTCCAGTTCTTTGGATAATCTATTGCCCCATGTTCACTTGAATTGCAAATATAACATATTCTCTTATTCACTGGACATTTATTCGCCCAATGTGTTTCCGATCTACATTTAAAACATTTGGTAACAGTTCCGTATTTCTTGTTAACAGGATTCTTCTTGTCTCCTTCCATCCAACAAGCTTCTTTATTCTCTTCTTCTTTTTCTCTTTGCTCCTGAAAAATTCGTGTGAGTACATTTTTAATATTTCCATAGCTATATTCCTCCTTGCCGCAGGCTCCCAACGCTACATGAAGATCATTTGAATTCAATTTTGCTTGTCCCAGAAGATGACTTCCTTTCATTTCCTGTGACATTTTGCCACCTCCCGCATTTTCACATTCCCTGGAATATTTTTCATATCTTAGTATATAATCTTTCATGGTTTCATCTTTTCTTCTTTCAATTCGGAATAGTTTCATGTTTTTTTCCAATTTATCCATCCTACTGTCTTTTTTATATACTGCATCCAGGGTTTTTAATATCAATTCTACTCCCTCTTTATCCTTCTTTAACTCTTCTCTTTCTAAATCTATACATATTTCGTGGGCTTTATCTTTCAGTGCTAGACGTATTTCCAAACCAGGATATTTTACTTTTTCTTCCACCATCAACCAATCCTCCACTCGTTCTCTCCAATTTCTGTATTCTTCTTCTTTTCCTGAAAATGTGGGGCATCTTTCTTTGCTAGATATCATCCTGATTGTACTAAAAGCAGAGTTGCGCACTGTTTAATTGATGATAACGTACCTCAAGATGAAATGCAATTTCCTCCTTATCTGCTTCTCTTATCTGATGTTGATGATGATTATGTGGATGAGTCAATGATTCACATTAATTATGATGATGATATAATTTCTTGTATATTCTATGTATTTCTATAATATTTTTCTATTACTTATGGTTGCGCAACCTATATTTTCTTGTTCTTCTGTTCTATTGTTAATCTTTCTCCTTCTTCATATGGTCTTCTCTTCTTTTATTACATTTCCGAGTTTATCCTTCTACTGATGATAAATTATGACTCAGTATTAATTTATTTCATTAATGAATAATCAAGGCGTTAAATAGAGAGCCTGCAACTCTTAATTTACTTTAAATAAATATTACTATTACTGATATTTCTATTATCTTCTGAAATAATAATAATATACATATTAGTCTCATTATCAGAGTTTAAATATCTACTACCCACTACGGCGGTACATATATTTTCTAACTACAGACATAAAATAATAATCAAACTCATACTATTTTTTCTTTTTTTTCTTTTTTTTTTCTATTTTTCTTTATTTAAATATATATATATATATATATATATATATATATATATATATATATATATATATATATATATATATATATATATATATATATACACACTGGGGCGCTATAAGTTTTTATAAGGAAAGTTTAAAGTAAATCATTTTGTTACATTTATTTTATATTTTTAGGAAAGTTTATCAGAAATTTTAAATTATGGCCGAATTTTTTTGGGATTCTGCTAATTCGGTTACGCCGGAACGGAAAATTTTCAGTTCCAGCTGAAAATAAATACGAGCCCCAACAAACTCCAAATCTGTGTTTATTAATAAAGGCTCAAATTTTATGGATGACTGTAAACCCAACAGAATCCCATCGTCCTTCTAATTTCTTGGTCTCTTAAAACAAAAATTAATTGCGTGATATATAAATTTGACTGTTGTCCTGTAAATATGACTCCTGCAAATCTATAATAGAAGGGTAAAATTCATGTATTAACCTTTGAAGAAATGAAAAATGTGACTCAAATCCATGAATATTTCACTGCTAAGCAGAAAGTTTAGAACTAGAAAGAGCCATCAATGAGAAGGGGAAATCGAAATTGAGTTACCAAATACAGAATTATAACACTGATCAGGGGTAAAATCATCACAAACATTTAAAGACTTCAAAAGAGACACCATTTTATATGACACCTCTCGAGGGGAAAGGTTTGCTTTTAAAATACCACCCAAACCTGCCAAAACATTTGAAGTTTGTTCCAAAGTTGGGGGCTTCCTAATTTGCCTAGTATCCTAACATTGTTGAGAGTCAACCCCATCCACCTAGAAAAATGCTACTTTTTTCCTTGACAACAGCAGAATAAGTTACTGTACTATTTTGGTTATTATTTTACAAGTGTCCAAAACTACGATGATATATCTGTCGAGCATTTTGAAAGGAAGTCTTTTTATCAACTTTTATATGAACAATTTCCACCTCTCTATGATAATGAAAACAAGATCTATGATATGAAGCATGCTCATCACCACAATTTACACACCTAGGAGTTTCATTTGGACATACATTTGTGGGATGACTACCAGTACAAAAACCACATTTCAACTCATTTTTACAAAACTTACTACTATGTCCAAATTTTTGACAATTGAAACATCTGAGAGGATTAGGGTAATATGGTCTAAGATCATATGCCAAAAAACCACAAAACAACTTACCAGGCAAATTATTACCATTAAAAGTAAAAACAATTAGAGGAGTTAAAAGTTTTTCTTTACCTTTATATAAACGAAGCACAAAAGTTACATTTTGTTCCTTGAGATTACTTAGAAGGTCCTGATCAGTCTCCGACATTAATTCAGGAGCATAAATTATACCCTGTACAGTGTTTAAGTTCTTTGCTATTGTTACAGATATAGGAAAGGTATCATTTAAAATCTTTGTAGTCTTTAATAAATTACAGGTTTGAGTATCACTTTTAGTTTCAATCAATAGGCTTCCAGATTTCAAATATCGAGCATCCTGTACTGCCTTCCTCCAGCAGCAATATAAACAGCTTTCTGTAAACCAAAAGGACTAATTGATTTAAGGGTTCTATGTGGTTCAGCCGAAGACAAATAAAGGAATCTAACATTTCTGTAATCAGGGCCAGAATGATTGAGAGACACAATTTGCTCTAAGGGCAGAGGTATTTGTTTGGATTTGGAACACTCGTCAAGCAGAGCTTGTAAAGCGGTGGTCAACTTTTTAAGGTAATTTACACTTTTCTTCAACTTTTTTGGGCAAGTAGGTTATTGGAGATATCTTTTTCTTCTGTTTTTCCTGTGACTGAAATATGTTCCCATTTTAACTACAAAAAAAAAAACAAGTTTTTTTAGGAAAAAAATTGGAAAACCTTCCAAGGAAAAAAAACCCCCTCGGAAAAACAAGGTAAATAATTTGTTAAATTTTTAATTTTCAGGTTGTTTATAATAATTCTAAATAAGAATTGAATTAAAGTTTTTTGAAAATTGAACTACTTTGGAACAATGGGAAGCTGTAAGAATATTTTCTTACATATGTTAACTAAGCATAGGACCCAGACCTGATGAAAGACGCTGGATATCAGAAAGATTGTGAGTTGTTATAAAACCTACATTGAAAGCAGCTGTAACATTGTTATATCTAAGCGCACATATTTTATGAGTGTCCAGAGCGTTCTTCCAAAAAAGTAAGAACATTAATTCATCTCTTGCATTCTGTTTTGTGTCATCATTGGTTATGAAACTGTTTGGAAGGATTTGCAAGTCAGAAATTCTCAAAGATCTTGATTTAAAAAAAATTGATGCTCCTTTTTTAATACTGAACATTTACTGCCATTGAAAGAAATCCAGTTTTTTGATGAGGTATAAAGAAACTTGGAAAATGTTTTTTAAAAGGACAAAACGTTTTTCGGTCTGAAAGCACAAAAACATTTTGTTGAAATCCTGTTAAGCTCTATGTTAAAAAATCATACAGACGTACTTTAGATGAGTGGAAACTATAAAATTGGAAAAAGCTGAACTAGAGTCCGAAAAAATCTATAGATCTGTATTGGGCTAGTTTTTTAAATAAAACCGGATTCATAGTAAACACTTTCAAGATTTCCCAACAGTTGAAAAAGGTAGTAAAAAGCTTCACTGGTCGGCTGTCACATGGTAAATTGAGCAGTGTTGGAAGGATAATTTTCCACACGGCAGAACTCTTACAAGTAACAGGTCATCTAATGTCAAGAGAGACAACTTTAAATGCTTTAATCACTGTAAAAGTTCTCTTAAAATGTATGATAACAAAACTTACCTTATTTCTCTAACTCCAGAGCTCCTTTCCATGGGACGTTTAGCATATAAACAATATATTGCTTACTTGGATAGAGAAAGAGAAAAAAGGAGACTCGAAGATAAGCTGCAAAAGCTGAACAAGACAAAAAAATTTCTGAAGAGGAAAACAAAAAACAACTTCCCTAAGAATTCTGAATGATAAACAAATGCTGAAGAAGCTACGAAAAGAAGAAAGGCAGAGCAAAGTGGAAGTGCAGGCAAACTGTTATTGGGAAGCTAATGAAAGATTGAAAAGAGCTTTAAAGAAAAAAGATTTTAGTGAAGCAAGCTTGGCCCAAGCGATGCTGGAAGGTGTCACTAATGCTCAGAAAGAGGCATCTGAAAAAAGACGTAGTGTGGAAAATTTACAGGTTGCTGTTGAAAAAACGAAAAAACAGTCTCATTGCGACTTTTTCAAAAACAGGTTTAATTACCCCTTAATTTTTTTAATTATTACTTGTTTCTTCTGTAACCAAATACCAGTAAGTGTATTTTCAAGTATAGTATTATTCCATTTTCTTTATACATTATGACTTTCTTAAACTAACATTTCATTATTATATACGTTCATCTTCAGTTATTTATATTTTAATAACCTACTTCATTAGTTCTTTAGCATCTCAAAATATTAAGTAAATATCATGTTGTTATAGTAAATAACGTTAGGTCACATTGAATTTTTAGTAATGGAAATTGTAAATTCTTTTTCACGTTTTTCTCAAAAATAAGTAATTTTTGTCAGCATTTCAGTCATTTTTTTCCACTTTTTTCAGCATTTGTCATTTTTTTTCAACAAATTTCAATTCACATTTTTCACTTTTTTGATAAGAAACTCGCTACAAGCCCTGCCCATCAGACAAAAGCTTATGTGGATCCTCATGTGAGGCCCTGATAGCACTTCTATGACTGAATCCTTTAAAATTATTCAATGGAGATGTACCAGATCGAGACGTAGAAGGTAAACTGTAGAATTCCTGTGTTTCAAGGAAATAAATTAAACATCAGCCCAGCACAGTTTCCTGAGTGACATCACAGATTGATGAATCAGTATCAGAAAAGGAAGATCCAGAAGATTCAAGAAACTCTGAACCCTGACCTGCCTCCCCCACTGTATCTATGTTAGCCACCAAATTTACACTTCCCTTATCTTCCACCAATCTACCACGTTTCTTTTGTTTCTTTTTGCGCTTTTTCTCCCATGGTTCCCCATGGAAAAAATTTTTTAATATCAAATTAGTTCACCAAAATGCAATAACAGAAAGAAACTCCGAATTTCAAGGCTGCTAATAACAACAAGTTTGATTAACGAAAAGACCAACCTGAGCGGAATCATGAAAATAGTAGTAGTACATATAATATGCTAGTGATAATAATTGAAGAAAATGATAATAATAGAGAATATAATAAGTTAAAATATAGTGAATAGTGAAATATAGGATTTTTGTGTGAAATATAGTTTATAGAATAATAATGATAATAAAGTAATAATGATGATATTAGTGATCAGTAATGATTGGTGATACTTATTATATTATAGTTTATTATATATGATATTATTATGATATATATATATATATATATTATGTATATATATTATTATATTATATTATATATAATATATATAATATATATATATATATATATATATATATATATATATATAATATATGTAAACGGAAAGACCAGGATATAATGGCTGTCCAAGGGAAGAGAATTGAAGACTATAATGTTGAAAAACAATGAGTTGCAGCACTTAGTTATTCTGATCTCCAACTGTCCAAAAAAGATTATTGTGAACATTATGTTCGCCATTAAAATAAAAAATAAAAGAAAAAGAGAAAGAAAGGGGAATAAATTTAGAAGAAGACTAACTTCTTCGATGAATTAATCTTACAACCTTTCCCTTTACACCAAATTCTTTTCTGACAGGGAAGAAATTAGGTAAGAATATTTTCCAACAGTGGTTTCCATCAAAATCTTCAGGACACCAGTTACTATGTTCACTAAAAAGGTGCTCCCTTGTAAGTTGATGATGTTTGTGTTGAAAGGTAGTCGGGAATGTGTACGTTTTTATTAAAGATGGATGGGGGGGTTTTTGAATCTTTTGTGTGTAAAATATAAATATATAAATATAAAACCTTTCATATTATTTACCAAAAGAATAATAAACCAAAGGGATAGGTAGCGAAACGAGAATAGAGAATAATATATTTATTAGGGCTAATGACTCAAATATTGATAAAAAAAATTTACGAAAATAAAGTAATAAACACGTTCCAGTCCTATTTCCAGTCTTAGAGAAACCCTCTACCGAGCCGGAAATAGGAGAGAAATTAAATATGCTTGGATTATTACAAATTATGGACACAGAAGTCCTTTTAAGTGGCGGAATCGGCTCAAGATGTGATTATATATATATTTTTGTGTGTTTGTGTGTAGGGCTGATGATTGTAAATATGGCATTCGAAGACGGATATTATATTGTCGGTTTTTTGGTCTTTGTAATCTTTATGAAGGTTATGAATGGCTTGTGACTCGTAGAGTGCCTTCGCGTGTTGGCTTGTGTTATAGGGCTTTACGATTTCATTTAATTTATTTACAGATGGATATCAGCAAACAACTTAACACTGTTATATGCTTAATTTGCTGTATGTTTTGGTTTGAAATCTTTTCTTCGTCCGATTTTTGTTAGTGTGGTTGTTTGGGTTGCATGTTTCTTTATGTTTACATGGGTTCGGTGGTCATTTGTTCATATCAGGTCAAAAAGGAATTAATTTACTTCCAAGTAAGAGATACTTCAAAACAAAGTGGAGTAATCCATAAAAGATAAGAGAATCCGGGAAAAAATAAAAATAAGCGAAAAAAGAAATTGCGTCCAAGCAATAAAATTGCATCCAAAGATAGAAACCTGTAATGGAAATGAAAAACTAAATTAGATTCCATCACAGTAAGCAAAGTTAAGGTTAAATTTAAGTATTTAATTGTTTAAAAAAAAAAAAAAAAAAAAAAAAAAAAAAAAAAAAAAAAAAAAAAAAAAAAACAAAAAAAAAAAAAAAAAAAAAAAATAGTTTAAGGGAATTTGCTTTAGGAGCTTATTATTTGATAGGACGATAGGATAAGAAGATTTTACTTAGTGAATAAATGCTTTACAATTATTTAGAAAGAAGGGGATTATATTTAAGAATGAGAGATGCTGCATTTAAGGGGAATAAGGGAATATAAATATATCATGCCATGCAATAAATGTAACAGATCTTACCCCTATCTAGTTAAGAAACTTTTTTGGGGTTTCTTTCTCTTTCAAATTGACGTCAACTATGCAGGTTGAGGTTGAGAACTTGCAGATGAAGTCAGTTCCCTTGACCTGCATAAGCACAAGTTTTAAATTGCATTTAATGTCATTCTTATCTCCGATCATTCTTAGTCTCCAATTAGTAGCATTTTTGTTTATGTAGTACAAATATATACAGTAAAAATTTGATAATGAAGATACAAAACTTACTAACCTGAATGAATACCATTATGTAATGAATTAAAAGTTTCCCAATATAACAAATTACAAAGAGTGGGAAAAATATGAATCCAGACAAACGAATGTTTAAAATATTTAAAGAATACAAATTTGTCTGTAAATGAAAACTAAGGGTTAAAGTAATACTTTGCACTAGAAAAAAGAAGATTGACATATTACATAATAATTGTTTATTATCTTAATTTGGAACATAATAAAGAAAAATAGAAACCAATAAATATAGGATATTCACAATTTCATACCTTTGTGAATATATCTTAAACTAAACCTATGAATTACCATTTTATAACCTTACTTGATTACTTGATTACCTGAGGGTACAGGACTGTATGGAATTCCCCATTACATATATATATATATATTATATATATATTATATATATATTATATTATATAGTATATATATATATATATATATATATATTATTATGATATTGTACTATATATCGATTATATATATATATATTATATTATAGTATTATTATAGGAGGTTGTGAATTATAATATATGTTAGATATATAGTATATATTATATATATATATAATATATAATATATAATTATTATATTAGTTTAAGTATTGTATATATATATTATATAATAATATATATATATATATTACTTCAATCCAATGTTATACGATTTTCGGACGCATCTTGTTGTAGATGCGTGATACTGTACTTTCATAGGAGAATGTGTTGCCGCCAAAAACTTAAAACAATCTGAATTTTTCTTGCTAGGGTAACAAAAGTTTATTTTTATCTATCACAAATATTTTTGGTATTTATTGTGGTAAAAAAATTGAAGGAAAACGCTAAATATTTTTAAAAAAAATTATTTTAATTACATACCTTTTTTAAAAGGTCCATAAAAGTTTAAATGAAAAAATTAAAAAAAAAAAAAAAAAATTTGTTTTATGAAAAATCTAAATGTTTCTTACAGTTCGATCGTTGGATGAAATGTTATGCGTGGCTTTCTTTCTAACAACAGCTTTGGAATGGAATTTTTGAATGTTTGTAAAGAGTCTTATCGCAATTTTCCGATAGGAATTTCTTTATCTATCTCACCTAGATTGGGACCGTTTCGCTTTTGGTTCATTTGGTCATCTGCGTTGCTCTCGGTAAATATGCCTTACACAGTTTTTAGCACGAATTTTCCCCCCCCTCATGCAAAAATGACCGTGATTTCTTACAAAGTTTACTTTTTTACAAACAATTAAAGTCAGTGTTGTGATGGAGGTCTAAGAGTGCTCGATTTGGAATAAATACAAATAAGAAACATAAACAAATGTTTATATTACAAATAATTGATCTAGCTTTATTGTGATGGAGTTTACAGTATTTGGAAGCAAGCCTCTAATTCGGCATTTTCTTCGTTTTTATGTCCGAAGTTTTTGACAAATGTTTGGCGTAACGCGGAGAGACTCTGTGAGTGCGTATTTGTCTTGTTGTTTAGTTTGTAAGCACTAATACAAAAAAACGAAAACTGCTGTGTGTGGTGGTGTAAAGTTCGTTTTTTCAT
>JABUQX010078425.1:0-12500 GCA_015478945.1 Trachelipus rathkii
TCTCTCCTTCTCTCTCTCTCTCATCTCTCCTCTTCTCTCCTCTCTCTCTCTCTCTTCGTCTCTCTCTCCCCTCTCCCTCCTCTCTCTCTCTCTCTCTCTCTCTCATTCTTTCTCTCTTCTCTCTTCTCTCTCTCTCTCTCGTCTTCTCTCTCTCTCTCTCCGGCTCTCTCTCTCTCTCCTTCTCTCTCTTCCTCTTTGCTTACTTATTTCCAGCTTTCTTTTCAAAATCGCTCAATATATCGGCTGTTGTTAATGGGGCGACTTCTTTTTTTTCTGTCAATAGCGGTGTTCCTCAGGGTTCTGTTCTTATCTCCTTACTTTATTCTTCTTTTTATTAATTTAATGAATATCTTCTCACCTGCACATCTAAACTCTATCCACTCATATGCCGATGACTCGACCCTTCATTCTTCAACTCATTTTCAATTCTGCCTCCTTATCTTTTACTTCAGAAATTTGCCTCTCGTCTAATCTTTTTCGATTCCATTTCTCGGTGATCGCGATAGAATTTCCTCATGGGTATGTCGTCATCTCAAACCTTGTGAAATTATAATTTTCTTTTTTTAAAAAACCCAACTTCTTTTACAAAAATCTCCCTCTCTAAGCACCTTTTTAACTTGCCTATCTCTCTTTCGACGGGTTTTCTCTCGGGTTCTCTCCGTGTTGACCCAATTAAACATCCTTGGCCTTAACATAAACAAAAAAAATTGTCTTGGGAAACCCCACATCACAACGGTTGCTAGGCGGCCCTCAAAGAAAACTGGTGATTCTGTTAGACTGCGAGACTTTTTTTCTTCTCCACAGTTACTCCAGTTATACCAAGGGGTCGTCATCCTCCTTGTACTGGAGTACTGCTATCATATTCTGGGCTTCACTTTCACCCAGCTTTGGAAGGGTCGAGTCAAAGGCAAAAGGGCTTATAGACGGTCCTGTACTTTCTAGTTCAGTTGACCCTCTATATTTGCGGCGCAATGTTTGTTGTTGCTTTATCTCTTTTTCTATAGGTACCGAGCAAAGGCAAGTGCTCGAAGGGAACTTTCTTCCACTCCGCAGTACAAACCACCTTTAAGACGCCCCTCCGTAGCACAAGGTGCAGTATGTCGCACATGAGTTTTTGTGTTGATATTAGCAACTCCAGACTAGTTCCCTGGGGTGCCTCCTTCTTTCCTGCCACCTCTGTTTCTGTGGAATTCTCTTCCATCTTCGGTGTTTCCTTACTCAATTTAATCTCCATCACTCTAAAGCCCGGCTGTGCTCATCTGCGAATTTTGCGTTTAGTATTTTTTTGAGGTTTAACACCCCCTCCTTTGATAGGGTTTGCCCGTGGTGGTGTAGTGGTGACAAACGTAATATATTATTAATATATATTAATATATATAATATATTATATATATATAATATATATATATATATATATATATAATAATATAATTCATACTATATATATATATATATTATTATATATATATTATATATATATAATATATATATGGTGGATGTGGGTTTATTGGTTTTGGAGGTTTTAAAATTCTTTTTGTATTTAATTATACGATTATCTTGGCGTACCCCCAAAGTACCACTTTGCGTACCCCCCGGGCGGGGTACGCGTACCCCCACTTTGGAGGTACCACTGTTGTAGAGGAATATATAAACTGGTCTTTTTTGGTAGAAAGAATGCGTTGAGTGACTGAAGGGTCCTGAATTAGGTGAAGACAAGGTGCATTAGAAGTTGGTTTAGAGGGATGTCGTGATTCAAAATCCTTTACATTGAAACAAATGATGGAGAAAATAAGACAGAAGAAAGAAAAATTGTAATTTTAAGTTTTTAATGGATTTGCACAGGTGTATTGATAGGAATTAATAGGGGAAGCTCTGTGCAGAAGGTGTTGTTAATGAAATATGCGTTTGTTTTTGGTAGGCTCTGGAATGGAATCAAAAAGTTATGTTATGACGATTTAGTTTGAAGCGTCGTGTTGTAAGAATATATGAATCAAAAGTGATGGTATAATATTAAAAAACAGCGGGAGTGAGGCAGGGATGTGCGTATGTCTCCTTGAGAATTTTACTTCAATTTGTATGAGATGGAGTTATTGAAGAATAGAGGTATGGGTGGCAGGGGATGGTGCTAGAATGATGGAGGAATGGCAAAGAGAGTTGGAGGTTCCCTACCTATTAATGCGGATGATATTTGGTATTGTGTGGCAAATCTGAAGAGTTCTTATGAAGATTGGTTAATTTATAGAGATTTTTCGCCAGGTGTGTTGTTAAAAGGAGGGTTTGAAAGTAAACGTAGTATATAAGAGTTTGGGTATGTTTGGGAGTGAGCAGAGAACAGCCCTCGGTGGTGAGTTATGGTTAGATAATGAGCAGCTGGAAACAACGTTGTCTGGAGTTTACACACATTATAGTAATATTTGGATGAAAGGAAATGATGATGCAGACTGTTAGTAGAAAAAGTTTGTGAATGAAAGGAAGGTGACTGGAGCAATGGGCAATCTTTTGTGGATGTAAACGGGAACAAGTCTTGAGATACGCGTAGGGTCTTACATGATTGAGGGTATGTTGTTCCTGCTGTAAAGTTAGTTAAATGAGACTAGGTCTGGGGATAAGAGGTAGTTAGATCTTAAAGTACAAATGTGTTTTCAGCTAGGACAATCTGGGAAACTTTTTTATTAAGATTGTATGTTGCGGTGGTGTAAGAAAGGGGTAAATGGAGAATAAATGAAAATTACATTGAGATGGATTGGTCACATGTTGAAAGGATGGATGAAAGTCGGTTTGGTTTGTTAAAGCGATGATATGATAGGTTGTGCATGTAACTATGTGCTGGGAATCGACTGGCTTGGAGAGACCGAAGAAAAAAAAGTGGATTGAGTCAGTAAAGGGAATGCCTCGGAGGGGAGGGAAATAGTTCTGAGTTTGGAAGAGTGCTCTCGAGGAAGAAAGTCTGCTAATAGAGAGTGAACAATTCCGGGGTTTGTGAGGGGTTGTATGGCGTTGTGGCCCCCCGCCTGGTTCCTTGCGACTTGCCAATAATCTATAGACCACAAATTTCAAGAATTAGTAATTTATACCTTGATATTATATATATATATATATATTAGATATATATATATATTTATATATATATATATATATATATATAATTATATATTATATATATATAATATATATATATTATATATATAATATATATATATAATATAATTATATATTTATATATTATATATATATATAACTTTAGCAAAGTTGTTTGGGCGGGTAAGGTTCCAACACATGACGGCTGTATTGAAGAATTATTGCGCGAGAAATATAGGTGGAGTTGGTTACATGGGTCTGGATCATTATAAAGAGTTCGTTTTGTGAAATAGAAAACCAGTCTTGTGTACAGCTAAATGGCAATTTGTCAATCAGGGGAAAAATATGTGAGAGTGTTGTCCCACCACGGGGATTTCAGTGCTGGGTAACTATCTTTCTGTTCCTCAATATTAATAGAACATGATTATTTAGACCAAGACCTTAAATGTAAGGTTGTCTTTTTAAGTTTGCAGATGATGATACCAAAGTGGCTATTCTCAGTTAAGGCAATTTCAGTTGTAAGGATATAAATTACTCAAAAATGGATCTGATAAACTCGATTGAGTGGAAATAAATGGCAAATGAATGAATAATAAGTTTCTTCAATAGTATGTGAAAAATAAAAGTTTTTAACTACGATCATGAATGGATTTGGCTTGAGTCCTGTTGACCAAGAAACAAGATTCTAGGCAGTAATTTGAAAGTAGTAAATCAGTCATTGATTTGGATAGCAAAAATAAAGCTATAAGATGCGGCGGCATAATAAATCGTAATGATGTTTTCAGTAGCAAGGAAGTTATAAGAAAACTGTTTAATAGATAATAAGCTATTTTAGGCCAGTATTTAAAGTATTGCTGCACAAGTTTTGGTCCCTTATATTAAGACTTAGATATGCTAGAGAGAACGTGAAGCGCCAATTGTAGTAAGGAGACAAGAAAGTGATTTCGGGTTTGACGGGTAAGAGCTATGAGGAGAGGATGAAGGAGTTAGGATTTTCTGTAGAAATGCGATTTCTCAGAGGGAATGATACAATTCTACAAAATATTTACATCTATTTATAATACAGAGACCAATAAATTCTTCATAGTAGAGCACGGAGGGGGAGACCAGGGGCATAGTAAAAAAAATTATAAGAAAGAGAAAGCATGCCTCTTGAATGTAAGAAGAGCATTCATTTCGGCAATAGGGTTGTTTTAAGATTTTGGAATCCACAGCTTTCTAGGTAATTTCTACCTAGGATCCGAACCCGCGACCTTGCCATGCGACTCCGTCGCTCTACCGTTTGAGCCACTTTTAATATTATAAGTTTAATTTATTACAGTAGTTATAAGTTAGGTTTGCGTAGACGATGTAAAGAATGTTTTGTTTTTTAGGTGCGCTATCATAATAAGACAGTGTTGTACTGTAGCCTCGCTATGTTTTTTTTTTTCTTTTAGTTTTTAGACTCTGTGTGTTCTATATACGTAAGTTTATTGACAAGCCCAAGGGTTGCTTTCTGTGGATCTGCCTGAAGCATGTTTTTAGACCTTTGTGTATATAGCTTAAGTTCATTGACCAAAGGCCCTAGAGGTCTTTGTGGATTTGCCGATGAACATGTTTACGTTTGGTAATTGTTTCTGTTGCTTTTTGACTGGGACAGTCCTGTAGGGCCCCAACACGTGGCTCTTTACTTCTTTTTATTTCTAATTGCGGTTTTTTGACGAGATGCCATTCGTGAGGGGTCTGTTTCGCATCCTGTGAAGCTCTAGGGTGGGAGATTATTTTCTGACTTGTAAAAATTCTCACTAAAAGGTTAATAAAGGGGCGATTAAGGCTATCCTTGTCTTAATTTTCGACTGACGTCAAATTACTTAATCTACTACTCTTAATCTGCTTCCGGTGCATGTTGGCCACTTTTACCCCCAGTCTTGAGTGAGAGGAAGGTGGGTGATTGATGACAATATGATACACTACAAATTTTACAATTACTAAATATAATGCGAAAAAAATGAAACAAACTAGTTATAAGTAACTCGTTAATATATGTAGCATTGTATTAAAATTGTCCTACACTGATAAATTTTTATAAATGGCCCAGTTGTTTGGGCGGGACAATTTGATGACAATGGGCAAATGCCTGGACAAAATGCCCATTTTATTAAATGCCTGCCCACTTGGACATTTCCCACCGTTACATCACAATCGGGGTGTATTTCAATAGACCCCCTCGTTGGTTCAGAGGACCTGTTGATATACGCCCTGAACTATAATCATTGGCCTTATGACCACGATTCGTGAAGGAAAGTTCATGACCCAGGATGCCAAATATTTTATGATCTTTTACGTGAAGCAAATTTTGGGGTCAATATAGTCATTTATGCGAATTACCTTCCATACGTATTTATTAAAAAAGAAATTAATTATGTCGAACCTTTTAATTTTTTAAACATTTAAATACCAGTAATTTACCAAATTTATACAATGTTGTAATGGTGAAGCGAATTATGGGCCACACAGCACACACCACACACACACACACACACACACCACACCACACACACACACACACGACACACACACACACACACTATATTTATATATAATATATATATTATATTATATACATATATATTATATAGTAATATATATATATATATATATTATATATATTATATAACTATATAGATATATATAATATATATATATAATATATACTATATATATATATATATATATATATATATATATATATATATATATATTTTAGATGTAGCGATAACTTGGCTAGTTTTTGCGGACTACTAG
This sequence comes from Trachelipus rathkii, assembly GCA_015478945.1. NCBI lineage: Eukaryota > Metazoa > Arthropoda > Malacostraca > Isopoda > Trachelipodidae > Trachelipus > Trachelipus rathkii. The sequence continues at coordinate 5,863 of JABUQX010078425.1, forward strand.
AACTCATAAGTAACATGCTTCTCAAAAAAATTCTACAACTTTTTGTTAATTACTTGCATATTTGTTTAAAATTAACGTGCACGGAGCTGGCAAGGGAAATGATATATGGAACTAACTCGACTTGTGCAACATTTCTATTCTTCTACACATACAAGTGTATGTTATGAAAGAACATCAAATAAATTAACTTTCTAAATCAAAATGTAAAGATTCAGAAATGGTTCATGCAAAGATATTTGTTGTTTTAAAGAATTACTAAAATAAATTAAATGTAATACTTCTCTGATGAACAGAATAGAGCATCAATGAAAATAAATAAGTTTTGATGAACAATTATGGTATTTGATTTCAGTTTCCTCGAAAAGGTAAATAGAGGACAATAACCATGGCAATTTATTCTCATCTACCATGCTCATTCATAGTAGACAAATCTTGAATCTCTACCATGTTCATACATAGTAGACCAATCTTGAATCAAGGACTGAGGCTTCTTAACATCTGACAAAAGACCTCTACGCTCATTCCAATTGTCTTGCAACTTGAAATTTTTCATTACACTTATATATTAAATTCAATGTTTGAATTAGTTTTGAACGAAAGCGGAATTTTACGCATGGACCAGAGTGAACGCACCACCGCACCGCACCGCACCGCACCGCACCGCACCTTCATATTTTTAAAACTGCACCAAGACACTGGAATTGTAAAAAAAAGTATATTTGTCGGAGAGTCAACCAACTCACGACAACTCAGCAATTAACACAAATTTTATGTCGAAAAACATGTTGATAAACATTTTTCTATTGTTATTGAAAAAAAGAGAGAAATTTTGAAAATTTAGCAACTTTGTTTTGATGATTTGATTTAGCTGTATTAGAGAACTGTATATACATATAGTTATGCCATATATTGAGATAAAATTTCTTTATTTTTATTATTTATGAAAATTCATTATTGGTAACACCCATAAATCTTTCATTACAGTTAAGAGTTTGAAAAAGATGAAATTTTTTCTAAATCTTTCTGTATTGAATTTTGTATAGGTGTCTTTTTAGAGAAACCAAAGTAAACATTACTTAAGTTATAATTATATGCTGTGGGGTAAGAGTAATAAATTGAGACAAAGTATTTTTCCATAGAATTTTTCAATCTACCTGTATAAGCAATGGAACCTAAGATAAAACAATAGTTGTAATATTTAATAAAATAACCTTGTTATATTAATTATCAAATTTTGAAAATTTTGCATTTTAACAGTATATTTAAAAAATTGTTTTTTTCCTGTGCGGTTTATATATATATAGTATATATATATATATATATATATTATATATATATATATATATATATATATATATATATATATATATATATATATATATATATATATATATATATATATATATATATAATATATTATTGATTGTTCGTGTGGGAGAAGAGCTTAGGCAAACTATGCGAGGGTGTTACCGCCACGTTTTATATCAGAGCGGAAGTAAGTTTCACTTTTTTTTCTTATTATTATTTTTTTTTTTTGATTTGTTAATAAGGTTTGGTTTCATTTAAATTGCATTGACAACATAATGCATATATAAATCTTCATAAAAAGAAACTATTTTAATTTTTTTTTGTGATTTTAAATGTCTTTGAAATATGAAAAGATTAACAGCTTTAATTTCCAAAGGGAATAAAATTGATCTTGAATACGTGTGTGAAGATGTGTATATGTGCGTGAGGGTGTGTGTGTACATGTGTGTGAAAGGGAGAGAGAAAGAATAAAAGACATTATCGCTAATGTTGAATTTCCTTTTAATTTTAAAGGAGATCTGGAACTTTCTTCTGAATTTTAAGGAGACCCGAATATATATATATATATTATATATATATATATATATATCATATATTCTATCGCTCAAAAGAGATATATATTAGTGTATATACATGTTTATATATAGAGGTGTAGAAAGAAAAAGATACATATATATATTTATTTATATATATATATATATATATATTATATATATATATATATATATATATTATTGTTATTTATATATATATATATATATATATATTATTGTTATAAGTTAAATATATATATATATAAATTATATATATTTTAACACCATATATATATATATATATATATATATATATATATATATATATATATATATATATATATCCTCTGGCGGGCAAAAGCCGGAGACCAACCAAATTCCACCAGAACTGGTAAATCTCTAAGGGAGGGCCAATTTAAAGGCCGACATGCTCGATACACAGTGTTTGAAAGATCACAAGTTTAAGGCAATTGGAAAATAGATAAAGGGAGTGTTCCAGTCTTTACCAGTGGAGTATATTTAAGAAGAGCATAGCGGTTATGTTTGGGGTCAAAGAGTTGGACAGTTGGACAGAGAGACGATGAGACTGTGTGTAAAAGGTTGTCTCGGGAGCTTTTCTCAATTCTCCTAGGGATTTATGGGACTGGGAGAGTTTAGAAGTGATAGCAACCCGTCAGTGCCATATATATGGTATATATATATATATATATATATATATATATATATATATATATATATATATATATATATATATATATATATATATATATATATATATATATATATATATATATATATATATATATATATATATATATATATATATATATATATATACATATATAATATATATATATATATATATATATATATATATATATATAGAGAGAGAGAGAGAGAGAGAGAGAGAGAGAGAGAGAGAGAGAGAGAGAGTTCAGAAGAGCAGTGTCCGTTGTAATAGCGATAGTATAAAGAGGATGATACGACCATTCGACGGGTAGAAAGAGACGGGAGAGTTACTGATAGTAGGAGAGTTATAAAACGAAAAACAACTATACTCCACCTTTTGAAGGAGAGCTGTGTGAGTGGAACCATTCCCGGTGTGTGGGGTCATACTTATACAGAGGCAAACTACACCCCTTTAAGGATCTAGCAACTGGGGTTGCGCGAAAAAATTCTTAACTCGCCTCAGAACACCCATCCTTTTAAAACCTTGCTTAGAAAGAGAAGTAATGTGATCCTTCTAAAAAAAAGATCGCAAGAAAAAGAAACACCAAGAATTTTAAGGACAGACGAAGGTTTGAGTTGCGTGTTTTCGAAGAAGATTTTATAGTTCTGTGAAAAAATTATGTTGAGTAAAATGATAGAGGAACTGAGTTTTTCAGGCATTGAAAACAACCATGTTCTTCATTCCCAAATTAGATATTTGAGAAATATAACATCTAGCGTTAGCTAAATGAAAATTGTAATGGAGCTGATGGAGAAGTAAAATCTCCTTTGACTCATTCAGTTCAAATGAGGGCTGGCCTTTGAGTACTCAGCAATTATGGGATGAGAAAACCGGGAGCTTTAAAAACTATTCTTGAAGCGTTCTTTTTTGGGAACGTGGATGGTCTAGTCGTTAGAGCGACCGATTACTGTTAACTCAGCGACGCGGAGTCCAGTTTCGAATCCCGCTGATGGAGAAGTAAAATCTCCTTTGACTCATTCAGTTCAAATGGCATAGAAGTGGATAGGTGATGACGTAGTAGATATATGGTTATTAATGAAATGCAGAAAAAGAATTGGGACAGGGACAGACCCCCTGAGAAAGACAGTATTTAAAGATTAAAAGGATTAACGGTGGCAGTCTATAAGAGATTCTATAGGACGACCGGATAGGAAATCAGACCGAAGGATATGTACTGAAAGAGGGAAGTTTAAAAATCGAAGCTTTGTGATAGATTCTATTGAAGGTTCTCGCTATGTCCAACACCACAGCAAAATCTTCGCCCAAGTGCAGAAGACTAAGAGTCAGAAAAAAAGAGAAAGAAGGTCACCAGTGGAAGTAGATTAGATGATTGAAGATGTTTCAAGATTCGAAAGTTTTAAAAAGAACGGAGGTTTTTTAAATAGAGCAATTTTTTTTTTTTTTTTTTTTTTTTTTAACGGAGGTTTAAAAAAAAGAAAAAGAACGGAGGTTAAAGCGATTGGACGATTGTTTGAGGGTTGAGAGGGGTTCCCCTTTTTTCGGAACTGACTGAATGAACTCGCTTTTCAAGCAGGGAGGGAAGTCCAAGGAGAAAGATAGAGACTAAATAGTTTCTCAAGTTTCCTCTTTGTGTCTAGTCATATCTTTGTAAAAATGGTTTTAGGACGATTTTTTCGTTTCTAATTATTTTAAGTGAATTTTAGATTATTTTCAGTAAAAAAAAAAAAAAAAAAGATGGGGCGTTTTTGTGCATTTTTATTTGGGAAGGTTATGTTAGGATAAGTTTCGTTAGGTTAGGTTGGTTATGTTATGTAACATTCAAGATATACAAATATCTTTTAACATAGGTAGATATGACTGTTCACATGAAACGGAAAAAGCTTCGTTTCCCAGGGCAGGGTGTAATATATATAGTTAAGAAGAGTAGCAGTGAAGAGTGAGTTAGTTATATATATATATATGTTATAAGGAGGATATAATTATATAGATATATATATATATATATATATATATATATATATATATATATATATATATATATATATATATATATATATATATATATATATATATAAAGAGATAATTCTAGTTTCTGCCCTTTTTGGGAATGCCACTACTCATTAAGCTCTAAACCTGAACAGGAAAAACTACAATAAAATAGAAACGGTAAAAACTCTAAACTATAAAACTTCTGAAAACGTTATAAAAACACAAAGGCAATAAATAATACATACATGTTAAAAATTAAGATTCAGAAGTTTCAGAACGTAATATATATATATATATATATATATATATATATATATATATATATATATATCTCTCTCCGAGTCATATACACACATAGCAGTAGTTATATATATATTAAGGTTATATATATATATATATATATATATATATATATATATATATATATATATAAAAAAAAATTATATATAAAAAATATATATATATATATATATATATATATATATATATATATATATTGCATATATATATATATATATATATATATATATATATATATATATATATATTTCCGTCACCCCTGGAGACCTACACACAATCCACCAAAGTTAGGAAAGCCAGTTGCATTTTCAAATCAATAAACTCCGAAATGAAATGATACACGGCGTTTGAAGGTGTTCAAGACTAAGGAGGGAAGAAATATAGAGGTGGATTAATCCGGGATTTTCCAGAAGAGTATATATTTGAGTGAGGGTAGTTAAGCCTGGGATGACAGAATTGGGCTGAGCATGGATAAGACTATGTAGATTGATGAGTCGCATGATCTCTTCCCGAAAGAGGGTGTGCAGCTGAAGTGTTCAGGAAAGCAGCGTCCTTTGTAAAAACGAATGTGCAAGAAGAGGGAAACATAATTTCGACGAGCTGTGGGGGTGTGGGGGCTAGAGAGTTAGAATTGAATGGGTGAAAACTCTAGACTCCATCTTTTCAAAAAGAATTCTGTAAATAGAACCAGCTTCGAATATATGAAGCTTATTCCTTACAAAGACGAACGACGTCCCTGTACAGAACAGAAGAAGCAACTTGTGGAATCCTCAAGGATCCTCATAACACCTAACCTCTTCGAAGCTCGTTTGGTGAGAGAACCAATGTGATTCTTTCCATGAAAGATATTGAGAAAAGGAAATAACAAGAAGTTAAAGACAGTGGAACGCTCGAGTTATTTCTTTTCTGGAGTATTATTATAGTTGTGTGGAAGGAACTGAGGTTTTGGAGGCATTTAAGTAATCACGTTTTTTCTGCCCCAACTAGAGTCAGTTACTCCAAGACCAACTTCTTAACATAAGCTATTTTGATTTTGAGTGGAACGTCTGTTAAATTGAAAATTGTACTGAAAGGTGAAATCGCCAGCATAAGAATTGATGTTGATTAAGTCACAGAGAAAAAGAGGAAGTTACTAATGAAAAGTAAAGAAAGAGTAATAAATATAATAGAACCCTGAGGAATATCACTATTGATAGATTTAATTATAAGATAAACGGAGGCTGTCTATAACAACTGCCATAGAGCGACTGGATAGAAAATCAGACAGACAGAATGATGGTTAATGAATGTGGGAATATTAGAAATCAATGGTTTGTGCCAGCAAGAGAGAGAGTCAAATATCGGTATTGATATCGGAATATTTTTAGTATCTGTATTGGTAAAATATGACCAATGCTTAACCGATACTAAGACCTTTATGTGAAAATAATTAGAAATTTGCGTACGCTAAATAAATGTACATTACATATAAAGAAATCTTCAAATGAATCATAAACCTCATGTTTAAATTTAGGAAGCACAAATTGAACTCTTGCCTAGCATAAATTTTATTATTGTGCCCCATTTACATTATGTCAGAGCTGGAAAAGCTGGGTAAAGAATGAGAAATTTACAAGAAATAGTCAACTGACGAAGTAGGAAAAATATTTATCAAAAATCATTTTAAAGATTTTCCGTTCTTATATAATTAATGCAGATTTTGCATGTAATAACAGACGCTAGCTTTGAAGTGAGGGAGATTAAATTTTGCAGAAAACAGAATTTCACAGAACAGATGTGGCTGGAAGGAAGCATCACGGCGAACAAGCCTGGAGTTG
>JABUQX010078425.1:17500-35000 GCA_015478945.1 Trachelipus rathkii
AACAAAGTAGTAATAATAATAGTGATACAACTACAATAAACTATAACTAATAATAATAATAATAATAATAATAATAATAATAATAATAATAATAATAATAATAATAATAATAATAATAATAATAATAATGATGATGATGATGATGATGATGATGATGATGATGATGATGATGATGATGATGATGATGATGATGATGATAATAAATATTAGTATATTGGAATTTCATGTATAACTATATTTTAAATGCTGATAGTTTAATAGGTACTACTACTACTACTACTACTACTACTACTAATAATAATAATAATAATAATAATAATAATAATAATAATAATAATAATAATAATAATAATAATAATAATACCCTAAATTGTGTGATGTTTAATCCGGGTAGGAGGGATGTGTTGAAACTTGCTCTTATCTCTGAAAAAGAAGTTGTCTTTTAAGAACTAATACCGAAAAAGTTTACCTTAAAGCTTTAATAGTCTCCCTATCAACATTGAATTGCGATGGACACTTGCGCACTTTTATTTGGAAAAGCTATAAATGAAATATATGAATTGGTGAATATTGGTGTTATTTATTCTTTTCGTTCCCCTTTGGTGGTGTTTCCTATTCCCACTCTTGAAAAAGCCTCGAGAGAAGTTGGTTTTAGTAAACTTACGTTAATAACTGTCATATTCCAATTGTTAATTTATATTAATAAACATTTGTATCACGTGAGAGTAAGATCAGTCAGACATGAATATTTATTTATAATCTTAATGTTCACCCAGATTGTTGCAGGTATCTTGACTACAAACACCCCTTTCGGATACTTATAGCTATCACGGAAGGTTTCCTAATAGCCATATTAGTTTCGGAAAATATATTTTCCTTATTCTATCAATGATTCTCTTTCTTTACCCACTGAGCATCATTTGAAAATCTTAAATATGATTTTACTAGCGGGTAAAATTTCAAATTACGTTTAAAAGCTTATAAGTGCCAAATGGGTCAAATGCAGGTTATGAAGGTAGGAAGTTATTGTGGTTTCTTGGAAATTTGACAGGCTACTGGCATTCCTTCCTACTGGGACAGGAACTATTCTTCAGTTAGCTTTAAATGGTCACTAAATATTCGTTCGCTCTACCATACAAGCCAGTTCTTGCCACTCCTTTGCTTTTTTTCGTACCTTCTTCACTTACAGGGAACATACCTTACTTCCACATAGCAAAAGAATAAATAATTAAATCCGGAAGAGGGCGGTGTAGTAATAATAATGTCATATATGATATATATATATATTATATAATCACTACTGAAGTAATATAGCATCTATTATATTACTATTAATATATATATAGCAGTATATATATAGTGGTCAATATACTAACATGCCTCATTAATTAAAATACAATATACTAATATTATCATATAATACAACAAGCCTAATCTATATCAATACTATAGTATCACATAACTATTAATTATATATCTGCTATATCTATATATCATATATATTTTTTCATACTTTATTGGTTGTATTTGGTCTTATTTCAAGCTATTTTCGTTTATTCAGAAACTGAATATCCTGTAAGATATTTATTTTTTTTAATTAAACACACTTTTGAAAATTGGATATAGGTTTCACTGTAATAAGTCTTTTCGCAATATTCAGCTAATTTACTAGAAAAACTAATTAATTTGTTCTATTTAAGAATATTTTTACTTGTGATTTTAATCAATATTATTAATTAATTAATATAAATAATATATTAATAATATATAATTTATCTATATATATATTTATTATAATATATACATAATTATAATAATAATAATAATATAATAATTAATTTAATAATATATATTAATAATAATATAATTATAAATTGATATTTGGTTAATTTACACAACTGATTTTAAGTGCAATCAATTAAATTATAATTATTCATTTATTCTGAATCATTCTGTAATTAGATTTCTTAAATCAAAACGATGAAACATACATTGAAAAGTGAAATCGTTGAGTTTTATTATTTATCTATACTTCTTTTATGTTCTTATAATGATTGGGCGTAGGGTTCGAAATATTTTTCAGAATCTAGATAATAGTTCATTAACGCGTGTGCCGGATTCACATGTGACATGCTACTCTTTACAGTAACCTGATCGGGATATAATACTTGAAAAGCAGAATATACCTTACGCTATTATTATGCTCGTTATGCCATTGAAGGATCGTCCGACACTTAAACGCGTCATTTTGGTGTTATTTTTTTGCTTTTATATTATTATTTATTCACGTTCCGGAAGGCTATGTAAATAAATTAAGTTATAACATATATTGTACATTTAACTTAATTTTCCTTGTGACCAAGTTCAGTGTTTTACGTCCAATGGTGGGAGTGGGAACAGACTCCACACTCTACACTTTACGGTACTTTAAACGAATAACTATAGTTATTATGTGATATAAATATAGTATCCTCTCGACCAAGAGCAATCTATCAGCGTTTGCTAGGCCTATGAATTTACAACATTTTGTCTAATGAATAAACGATACTCCATAGCCTCTCTTTTCACAATACATTATTGTGCTATGTGTAGTATTAGCCGCCCTGTAACAAGCATCTGGAACTCATTATAACCATTTAAGAAAGGTTTTAACAACTTCATATAGTAAATTATTCTGTCCCTATTGATAATTGAAATTATCTTATCTGCTCAGCTAAGTTCTTTCAATATTACTCAAATATATAATAGGATAATATAATGAAATATTCCATTATAAATTCATTTATTCCATATTATATATTACTTGGATAATTAATAGCTTCAAAATATATTTAATAGAGTCATTTATTTTAATATACATCTACTTATAATTAAACCTCTAATATAACTACTATAGGGCTTGATAATATATAATTACTTTCTTACTATGGTAAGCAACTTTACGGTCGAAAAAGCCTTTTTTTTAATAATATAAATGTAATAAATCGATGATGTAAGATAATTGTTGCTTAAGGTAAATAAGTATAAAAATCCACACAATAAAATACTTTATTCAATCAAGATATTCCACACACATTATTCCACACATGATATTAATATTATGAAATAAATATTCAAAATTTTACATAGTTTTCACAATTCTAATATTCATTAAGGATACTCAGCTTTAATTAATCTCAATAACTATAATATATATATAAAAGATGAAGTTCATAAAACTTTCTCCATCCCTAACTAAACAGCTTATCATAAATTAATACTCATGTATATTATTTATAACTCACATATATATGACTACATCATATACTATAATATTAGATAATATATATCATTAATCCGATAAGATATTAATATCATCAATCAATATGCATATAGACATTATCCATAAATACTAACTATCAATATTATATAAACATGACTACTACCAATACACAACAAACTAACAGTCATACCTACATCCCACACATCACTCAAGTATTATCAGATCACATTACTACACTATCATAACATAATATATCTAATTAATTACCATACTAATTACATTAAAACTTCAACATACATATATATTATACTAAATAGTAGATATAGGTAGACAATAAAAATATTTATGTAAAATTAATATATATATAATATATGGTAGATATATAGAAAATAGATTATATGAGATAATTCATTGATAAAATAAATGTCTATTTAAGATTATCATATTATTAATATTCACGTGCTATATATCTTATAAATTACTTATATACTGCATATACTAATATAGCGAGCAAATAAAATAGATATATTAACAACAACATAAATAAAGACTAATCATTACTCTTGCTGTCACTATATAAACTATATACGATATAACCTATTCTATAGACCACGAGTATATCTTTAACTTGTGACCACAGAATCCTGGCGTTCAAATACTAATTACTATATCAATAGTATACTAGCAAAGAGATCACATACTACTAAACATGATCACTCATCACTAATATACATATTCTATAATCATATCTCTGACAACATATAATAAAACAAGTCCAATACATCCACTTCATTACAACTATCACATTACTATAATCAAAAATATACTCACTATCACTGAACGGATTACATCATTCACACACTATAATATTTTTAATGTACAAAATATAATACAATACTTATTTGTTATCTCCTGTTCGTGAACGAGAATGCTCTGCAAGATAATTAGTACATGAGAAATTAAAAGAAATTACTCACTTTACTATCACTCGTACCCAATAGTCTTGATTTAGACTTTTAATCCATACATATAATTTGACTTAATTAAAGACATGAACCACTTCTTGAACTATAATAATATTGCTTTCATACAAAAAGAACTTTTCGAATAATTAGTTTAAATTAATAATTTTTTCTTTCAACATATCTATACTATCACTAAACAGACTATAATCCCATCATACATGATAGTATTTAGTGAAAATATCACATTACTTATCAAACTGAAAATTTAATACAAGTATAACAGTTATACTTCATTATTATATCCACCTCCTTCGAGTTGAAAGACTGTTATGCATATTAAAAGTGTATCAATACATAACATCCACAATTTCACCTGAGCACAGTCTCATCAGCACTTCTTAACTCTAGAAATAGATTGCACTCATTCTATAACTCACGTATACTATCCAGATAGAGACTCTACACACATTATACATACTCAATATATTGTAATATACAATTAACGCATATTGCGCGTGAGATCACGATCATTGTCTGTATCTCTTTATAGATAGCAGATAATACTTGACATCTCGATTCATATTGTCGTATTTGACTATTTATTTATCTGCATGCGATCTTAATGTCATTATCAAATCATGAGGAGGAGAGAATCTTATAATATTGCTTCTTATATCATCTCCATAAAATATAACGATATACAAATTATTATATGCACTAATCGTCAGGCTTAAATTCACTCTTTGCTCATCGTTTAGGACCTCACTTAGGTATTCATATTACTTGTAGGCTTAGAATAATACGAGATACGAGATATTTGCTTCTTAGTAGACGAAGATAACTTCATTTCTTGAGGTATATAAGACTCGAGAATGCAATATTCACAATTCTCACTCGGGCGTTTATCAATTACTTACTATAACGTATATATAATGATTAATTATCATTATTTAAATATCTTACGCTACTAGAATATCTATTTGTGATAGATTAAAATGTCAGATTGCATCATTTATATAGATCAAGAGTACGCTATCTCTAGCAGTATTACTAGAGATATACAGTATGCTGTCAATTGCTTCGTGTGTCACTCTAATAATCTTGTATATGAGAAGTTGTATATAGTTATGTTCATGTCCATACTAATACTATGGAAATATCTTCAGGGCATCATATGTGCAGACCATTATTCACTACACAATATTATTAAAGATAAGATATGACTATATGAATAATATTATACCTCACTAGTTTAAAACCTTAATGAAACTCTACACACCGCACTTCATTATAGAAAATATATACAAGATTGCGACTATTAATCGCATATCGTTCATTAACGTGATATGCTTGTTTATAAAGCGTCTATCGTACACAATTATATCAACATATCATATTAACTTATATTACGGAGTCAGCTAGATCTATGTAACTATGTCACACTTACATAATGATAAGGTTGGTATTATAGTATATTCACATCTGCTTGGACATAACTATTCTTCATCACATATTATACTTATATATATAATAACTCACATACTATTTTATTTTTAAACTATATTATCTAGGTAATAAATTAGTAAATATAGTATGTGAGATATATTATGATAATGATCAAGTCTTACAGAATATAGTTCAGATCCATATTACCTAATATCATATTGGTTAATGATATCATCGTTCTACACATCTGCGTTTATAATATTAGATTTATAATATGTATATCAGATAGTTGCAATCTACGAATGTCTTAGTTGGATTAATATATCAATATTTATTAACTAATCGTTATGTTTGATATATGTTTATCGTAAAGTATAATATTATTAATATCTATTACGTGCAAATCTACTATGATTTTCATAATAATTTTATATGATGCTTTATGGACATATAATAACTATAAATCTATGATACGACGTTCTATCCAAAGAGAATATTCTGAATATTTCTACCTTTATATCTTATATTTATATCAATTATTCATATACGAATGGTTTTCCCCTATTTCTGAAGATACAATTATTTATTAAATATATTTACTTTCAAACTTAACCATAATTATATAACTCAACGCACACATCTCACATCATAAATTAACTTCACTAACCTCGAACAAATTATATATATACCTATAGTATTCTTTTACAATACATTACATAATCAATATGTATAACTAATGTTAATATAATATAATATATATCATACGATTCATCCATAACATCTGTCTATGCTTATTTCTTGGTCTTAATACATATCCACACTATTAGTATCATATACTACTAAACTACCATCATATTTCTTCAAAGTGACTATCACTTATATTTCTCTCATCATAGAGAGGTATATAATACTTACATTATATATAGGATCTAATTAAATACTATAAAATGACATATATAGATATCATTCATTATTATCTGATAGTAACATATTTTATTTGTCAAATTTTTATTATAGCACAAATTTCCCATTAATAATATTAATCAACTCTAAACTACAATTTTACATATCAACTTAGTAATTATTAATTCCGTAGAATTAAACATTATGATGAATTACATTATATCCTACTTCTCAATAATTACATATCAATATTATATATTAATCATACACTCTATATGTGAGTAATCTTCATATGATGATCTCATAGAATAATTTATATTTTATTATCATATATAAATATCATCATATATAATAATATTATATATTCATATATGATATACTATACAGTATATCTTTTCTCTCATAATTTTATATAATCTGAAAAGTAATCCAACGTATTACTAATCATACTATACTGTATATATCAATACTCACAACCTTATTAAACTATAATCATCATTTCATCATATTAACATACACAACTCCCTACTTACTTCTTATTAATATCTACATCATAACATATACTATTACACACTATATCCTAACACTTAATACATATTAAATACATTATTAACAATATATTATTTATATTCTTATATCTCATCATATCTCTTTCCCAATATATCATCTATATATTTATCAAAATTTAATATTATATATTATATAATATAATAATATCAATAACTTATTAATTATAACTAATTATTATATATTATTTATAATTACAGAATTATAATACTATCATCCAACATATAACTTAAATTTATACTATAAAACAGTTAATATGAACTCACATAAAATTTTATTAAAACAATTTACATTCATAAATTTTTATTAATAATAAACTTTAAAAAAATCTATCCCTTTAATTACACATCTAAAACACATCAACACTATTATTATATCCGTAATTTCTGATTGACAATATTATCTAATTGAATAGATACAAGTAAATATTTTGATAAAGAGCATATATGATAAGATAAATGTAGAATAAAATGTTTCAAACATTTATACACACTATAATCATATAAAATAATAATATATTATTATTGATAACTAGCATATTAATTATAGAGTATATAGGATTAAGTATACATCAATAGAGGTGAGACAGACAAATGGGAACTTTTCACTATGACAACTTGGTCTTGAGTGACCTGTTTTACAGTTTGTGGTATCTCATATTAGATTATCAATGTTCGGGAGTAACTATTTATTTGAGTACCCTTCCTCTAGTAGTCTCCAAGTGTTCACATACGCATTTATAATGAACTCACGCTTCATGTCCCTTCAGCAGAAAACCCCATCTATTCATGCCTCCTATTATGCACCTTTCTTTTCTGCTTCCTCTTGGTGCTGCTTGGAATTTTCAGCTGGAACTTTAGAGCGATTAGCAATTCTTTCTCCTTTACATTCAGGGATTTCTTTAATTCAAACACTTCTTTACTGACTCATTCCACTCTTTTTCTTCACGCTCTCAATCAGCACGGTCGATTCTCAAGCACACCTCCCAATCTACAATCTGCTTAACCAACCCGACTTATACACATTTCCTTTCATAATGACCAAACTAACTTGGTTCACTCTCGGATAATAATCTCTAATTTTAAATTTTCTTCATACACCACACAACTCACCCTATCCATATCACTCATTTTATCAAATTCTTTTCAACACCTAAACGCCACTAAAATTATTTAATCCATTCCAATCAGAATTGCATCCTTAGATCTGTAGTGAACTAAATATATTTATAAAACAGAAAAAGTTATATATAAAAGATTGTTTGAAAAAAAGAAAAAAAGAATTTTAATTTATGAAGTATTATTCACTTTTATTATCCCTGATGAGAAAAGTCTTCTTCTATTTATGTGGTAGACTTCTCCTTCCATATATTTGAGTCGAATAATTTTCCCCACATTTTAACAAGCTGAGCTATAAGATTTATATATATATATATAATATAATAATATATATATATATATTATATACTATATCTACTATATTATATATATATATATATATTAATATATATATATATTATATATATATCATTATATAATACTAATATTAAATAATTTTTAAATTTTCAAAATTTTATTAAACTTATCGTTTGCAACGAAAGTGTTATATATATTGGTATGCCATGTTGAAAAATGAATAAAAAAAATCCAAAACAAAGTTAACCTTAAAACCAATTAAAAAAAAAAAAAAAAGTTGGTTTCAAAAAAAAAAACCGAAGAAAAAAAAAAAAAAATCGAAAGCAAGAAAAATTTAGAAAACATCATCAACAACCTTTGAAGTGGAGGAACAGTACAAAAGATAACTAAACAACAACTCCTCCACTCCATAATTGGTGAAACCGGAAAGAAAAACACTCTTTAAAAGATGCCTTCAGACAACTAACAATTCCTTAAGGTTCCAACAAGAAGTAACATGCAGATAAGTGAAGACGTAAACAACAGTCACACCGTTCATCCCAGGCCTACCAGCCTCAGCTTAACGTGACACTAACAACAATTTCAAGATGTCACAATGACGAAAATTCAAACAACATATTTCATTGTAGGTAACATACACTGCTAAAAAACCATTCATTCTCTTTTATAAAAAGGTGGAAATTTCTCCTTTAACTGACGTTCAATTTATTCGTAATAACTAACTACTCTTTCTACGGAAGGACTCACAAATTACATATTCAGGTAAAATAGAAAAAAGATTCGTCCATGTATGTAATACGTGCAATACAGTTTGGAACCACATACCACTGCCACATACTATCAATATATATATTTAGTAGTACGTTTACATCAACTGGAGCACACATCAACCACTTTCTATAGTAATATATATATTACTAGTATATATATACATATATAATGGTCTGATTTATATACTTGGTCAATTACTCATTAGAGAAATAATTATTTTATGTTAATATAACTTAAAATACTATATTATATATATATACTTATAGTATACTATATATACTATATATATTATAATATATAAAATATAATCATATATATATATTATTAATACTATACACTTATATATATATATAATATTACTATATAATAATATATTATACTATATACTATATATATATATTATATCTATTTGATTAGGAGGACAAAGAAAGGAAAGAAAATCATTTTTCACATTTTCAATATAGTGATATCTTAACTACAATGGAGGACCTCATACCACTATCACTACATATATTTTCATTCAAGCTGCAGATTCGTCTTTGTTTGGTCCATTATTCCTCGTTTAGTTGTTTGATCATCGCCTTCAAAGAAGACCACTTGATCTACTGAGCAACAGGACGAAAAGTTCGTTATTAGTGTTTAATGGCTCTGCTTTTAAGACGTGGAATTTATGTTTTGAACTAAGTGATTAGGTAAAAAGTTTTATAAACGCATAAAGTTTTAAAAGAAAATTTAATTATGGTATGTCAATTTTATAATTTTAAATTTATCGGATTTTCTTTTATTTATTTAGGTAATTAATTAACAACACAAATATAATTTTTTCGACCTCAAACTTACATACAGATCATTGAGAACTAACAACACAGATTTTTTATGTTTTTATTAATATTTTATTCATTTTAGAACAAAATTTATTAAAACTTGTAGTGATCGTTTGCAACGAATTGTAAAATTGTTAATGTCCATGTATTTATAAAACAAGATTTACTCATAATTTTTCCGTTTTAAAAAAACAAAAAAAAACTTCAAAAAATACCAATTACCCATTAGAAGTCATTCTCAATGAAAACTCAAAGAAGAAAAAATCGTAAACCAGAAGAATACGGAATTAGACAAACTAACAATCATATTACCTATTGAAGTGGAGGAATAGTACACAAAAGATAACAAACAACTCCACTTCAGATCTATAACCTCTTATTCCACACCATGAAAATTTCCCTACTGATACATTAAACACACACGGTAAACAACATACAGTACCTTTCATTACTCAGAACCCTAACTCACTCGTTATTCCCTTTACATCTACCAAAGATTTAATTGCACCTGCCACCTTCCTACTATTCACGACTTTCCTGCTACACTCTGCATCAATTCCGTTCCGATTATTTCAATCCAAACATCATATCCCAAAGTAATTTAAACTCAGATACTTTGTTCCCAATTGTGCCATCTATTCCAAGCAATGTTTCAGGAACCCCGCGAACTCCTCATCTCACACATCACCTTAATCTTATCTACATTTACTAATCTATTAGACAACCACTACCGCCACACCCTCCTTCTTAACAACAACTTCTGCACACCTAAAACCCTATTACCCAATCCTTCTCAAACTTTTTTTCACGATTCGGCAAACAAAACCCAGATTTCACCAGGGCACCCTCCACTTTCTCCCATTCTCTATTAGTCTAACACTTTCCCCTACCACCCCTACCATCCCTACCTCTAAGTCTTTCATAACCTCATCCATATACAATTAAATAGCCATGACACCTAATATTAATCCATTCACTTTTCACTCCATTTAAATTTCGTACACACGCTTCAACTTTTCGTCGACTCATATGACATACATACATAAGCATTTGATTCACACTGCACGACAGCCTTATCAACCAGCGACCATATTATATATATATACTATAACTAATATAATATATACCATATATTACTAAGTATATATATATAACTACTATTATATATATATACCCTATCTATATAATAACTCCATATAAATAAATAATATAATTAGTACTAATATATATATAATATACTATATAGAATCTATTCATTGTCAATATAACTCTGTCTTACATCACTAATAGCTAATCTGTTTTGTAAATTTTTCCTCACACGGATATATTTATATATAATATAATAAAGTATATATATATAATATATATATTATATATATAAATCATATATATATAATATATATATATATATAATCAATATATATTATTTTATATATTATATACTATATATATATATATATATATAATACATGATAGATTTTTCTACTACTATTAGTTTGGAAAGTGTATCATAAAGGATTCCACAGAAATATTCCTGGGGGAAGGAACTCTAACCTCTCCCAAATCTCCCACCTCCCAATCCAAATAATGTATAAGAATAAGGGAGGGGAGAGGGAGATGGGAGATAGTGAGGCACTTTAAATTGTGTCTCCAAAATCATAATTTGAGGTCAAAATGTATTTTATAAAAAATATATTTTAATTTTTGAGGAGTGTGAAAAAAATGCATGATGAAATGGGTTGAAAATGTTAAAAATATAATATTATCAATAATTTCGTTAATAAAAGCAGTAATTCTGTGTTCTCCTCACAATTATCTCTATTTTATATGCATGTCAATTTAAACAAGTGCTTTAACACGTCTTTGCATGGCCAGTGATTCAACAGTATACTGGCACATTTCTTGAGAATTCGTCGGAGATCGAAACCAAACTCTAAATAAGTGACAAGTTTCTTAATAAAGTTTTGTTATTATGTTTTGTGTCAGTAATAATATTGGGACTGTTTATTACTTGTATTATTTTCTAAACTTCTTATGTAATGTTATGTTATTTATCAAATTTATATAAATTCCTCTAAAATTTGGAATTATATAGGAAGTATTTTGAGTTATTATTATTTCCGTCCTAAATAGTACGCACCTGAATATCGACTCTATTTTTCTGTTGAGCTCATCAAATATTTTTTTCTATCCTTGAAAATGGGAGCATCACTCTGCAATCCTGGAACCTGGAAATAAATATTATATCTCAGAGATACATTATTACCATTACCATATCCCTTATATTTTTAGTGACGATAACACACACGACATTTAAAGAATCTCTATGTCAATACTTAAATTGAGATTCATCCATAGGGTCTCCATTCCATAATCGTATGTATACGCTTGTTCAATCACATCGAATTCGCATATATTCCCATCCATGATATATATTTGTTGGCAAATTTCATCTGATATATATCCTATCAGATCACCAATTGAAGCCTATAACAAATCTCTATCACATAAGGCTCATTCCGAATCAGCTCAGTAATCACTCAACTCGAGTCATTCCAAAGCTATCGATGTTGATAATTCCGATCAGAGTACTTATCTACATTGAAAAAACGAAATATATAATCACTAGTATCATACAGTCACACGAGAACCTATACTATCTCACATGAATTACCCATATAACTAGGGTAGGTGTGGAGTACAGACAGTGTGTAGATTGAGACTCATGACAAAAATACTCTGAGAGGGAGAGAGGTACGCTGAGCAGATAAGATGTGAGTTAAACAGAAAAATTAACTGTCCCATGACTGCACAGCTACATAAAAATTATAATTTTGTTACCCATGCTCTCAAACACAACTTCTAATAATAAGTGCACATGCATCTTTTGCTCACTCCAATAACAAGTGTACTATAGATGGATCCATATCCTTACCATTTTCCCCATTGCTCGGAAGATCGCACTCAAATGGTTCTTAGGCCAGGCATCAACGTGTCTTCATCATCTCTACTCTACTCGCACACCTGTTTATGACTGTGATTAGGCTTTCTTTTATGTGCATGCGGGCGATAACAGCTTTTAGTTTTCCGACAGTAAAGATAAATCACTCAATAAGCCTCTTGTTCACTATTTACTTCACGGGCGAGCAATGCACATCACACGGCCGCTCACGCAGCCAGATTGAAAAAAGAGGAGAGTATCTGTTCGTGCGAAAGATCTTCATCACTTCCAATGTGTTAACAAACGCAGCTCGTCACATGTTATGAGTGTTAAATTCTTTTCTATCCCACCTCCTATTAGGACCAAGGGTTGGGTCGTCATAATAACCATACAATCCTTCCGCTACCCACAAATCTCTTCCAACCCCTACTCGCACCTTCAAATGCCTACTTTGAAATTAGAGCTTTCTATTTAATAATATTTCTCTATTTTAAATATCGCTATTCTTAGGATTTTGAATAATTAGACACGATGATCGTAAGAAAATAGTGATAATATGGCACTTGAAGTCTGTCAGTTTTGGGAAAAACAAATTACAAATTTAATTCAAAGAACGAGATGTTCCAACACACAGTTTACCTCTGGTGACCAAACCACCCTTCCTCTTTCCTAAAAAATCATCGATTTTCACCTCAAATCTCTTTTCTAAAGTTTCTAAATAGCATGATTGTTTAAAATTAAATTATACAAGACAAAGTCACTCTTCTTTATAAATCCACTATCTTGGGAACAATATCATCACTCTCAATCGTTCAAAACATAAAAAATTATAATAATACCGTCTATATAAGGAGGTACTCAAGCAAAAATTCCGAATTTCCTTCATAATCGGGATATCACAAGCCTAATATCACTATATTCTAATCTCCTCACGCATGATCATTTTTATCGTCTAAATTTTTCGTGTCCACGACGCCGACTTAAAATACACAGCGGTCCACAAGTTATTAAATACCTCACACGCCTCGTTACGCCCATAGGAGCTTCATACCTAACGAATATTAGATCTCTACATTTTTAGTTTATCTATACAAAATATCCATTAAAATAAGCTTTTGTCCATTAAATAGTTCTTCTGTGGTATTGTTTAAAAATAAAATAATTGCAATATTTAATTATAATTCTGAATGATCTAATTCGTATATTTTTTGAGTTTAGAATATATATTATATATTAATTATTCCAAAATGACTATTAGGTTTTTCAAAGGAAGGCACAAACTAACCAATATAATCCAATGTCTCATACAAGACCCAGAGAGCACGTGACATTTTAATTTATCTTGTATTTGTTTAAGACAAAAATATAATAAGGATATTAATTTTATTCTTATTTTTTATTTAATTAACTTTAATTTAATTATTTAAAATTTAAATAAAATTAAGAAAAAATTTATTATAATAATTTCTTTAATTTAAATTACTTTCATAGCCTACTTATAAAATTATTTATTAATTTTTTATTTATATATAATTATATAATTATATATATTTAATTACTTTATTAATTATAATTATATTAATTAATTTAATTATTATTATAATTTAATTTTAATATATTATTATTTTTTATTCCATATATTATTAAAAGATTATTTAAAATAAAGAATATATTTAATTATATGATTTAATTATTTATTAATATTATCATTATCTCTATTGAATTATATAAATATATATATTATTATTATGTAAGGAGGTGTTGACGTGTTGTTTATTTAATTGGTAAAAAATAGTTTATTTAATATTAAATCATATTTTATGAGATGGTCATAATGAAATATGTACCCTGTAAAAGATTGTTTTTATTGAGAATTTGATTAAATTTTATATACAAAATGGGAGAAAGTCTTAAAAAGAAAGATATTTTTATAAACCACACTCTTCTTCAATAAAGTATACATATATTTTAATTAATGACCTCATCATTATATTTACAATATATCATGTTATTTTATTACCTAAAAAAATAAAGTAAGAATCAGAATTCTAAACATTAGAACATCCTAAATTTCACCCATAAAATAATGTTATTATGTATTTACTGATAAAATAGCTATATAATAAATATAGCCATATTATTAATAATATATATTATTAATTATAAATAATATATATATATTATAATAGTGAGTATATTATATATTATAAGTATATTAATATATATTATATCACACTGTAATAAAGTATTTATACTATATAATTATATATATATATATATATATATATATATATATATACTAATAATATATATATATATACCTATATATATATATTTATATTATCATATATATATATATATATAATATATTATTATATATATATATAATATATATATATATATATATATTATATATATATATATATATATTAATAGATATATATATTATATAATACTATAATACATTATGTCAATTTGATGCGCAAAGGGGGCCCCATTTCACTTTGGCGGGGGGCCTATGAACTCATATAGTTACGCCACTGATCTGAGCTCAGCTTTGGTAAGGCACAGGTCTTCACTCAATCATCTCATAGATACAACTCGTCATAATATCTTACAAATCAATTCCAATACATCAAATCGCAAATTTACTGAAAGCTTCTGCATCTTCAATTGCAAGGGTAGGACCATGAACAACACGGAGGGGGAAGTTAAATCCAATACCATCCTTAACAATATTCTGTTGACTGACAAAAAATGGCAACTCATGGCAGAAAAAATCAAGCTTCACCAACCAACTAGATCTCCACAACATTGATTAAGTTTTCGCTTCCAATTTTCTACAATCTCTTCTATATGATTGAACAAAGTTGCAACCCAAGCACAGAAAAGCTTTCGTTCTTAGTTTTTTAAAGTAATCTTTGTGTTAAGTTGTGAGTCTTATAATTTATTAAGAGCCTGATATTTCAAGGCAGCTTGTTTTAGGGGTTCCTTCTGCAACTATTAATACCGTTTAATAAATATAATATATTCTTAAATATAATTAATATTTGAATATTATATAATAATATATATATTAATATACATATATACTTAAAATATAATTTAATTATATATAATATATATAATATCTATATATATAGGGTTATATATTATATATATATATATAATATATATATATATATAATAATATATGAATAAAATATAATACTAATAGATAAAAATAACATATATACTATCAAATAAATGTATTTCTAATATATATATAATATAAATGGGGTTTTCTTTTCAGAACTATAAATTATATAATTTTAGGTTATTAAGAACTTATTTTTACATAGTCTTAGAAACTGCCAGACCAGATATCAGAGTTCAGAGACAGTTTCGTTGAGAATAAAGAGGAAGAAAAGGAATTGGTCTTAACAGAAAAGCATATATATATTTATTTTTTTTTACTCTTATCAGTTAGATAATTATTAGTTTGTATATTTTTTGTTTTTGTTAAATCATATTTTTTGTTACATGTATTTTTTTTTCTCTTTTAACCTAATTTTACAAGTATATTTTTGGTCAACCATTCTGTATATCTTTTCTCTTGTTAATCAGAAATACTCAGAGAAATGTACTGTAAAACTCTTCAAATAAAGCATCTTTTAATTTTTGTTTAGTAAATTTATAAGGATCATATGGTATGAAATGCTTTGTTTTGTTTGACTTTCAGGATGAGTTTTTTTCTTTCTTTCTTTCCTCGAGACCCTTCATATATATATAGTATATCAAGACCTGGAGTGGAGGAGTGAGTGGGCTGGGTGCAGTTTCGCATCGATAAGACGACCTTAAGTTTAGATTAAAATTTATTGCAATTAGTATTTTTTATTTTATTTTTATAAATACTTCTGAAATAAAATATGGAATGAGTGTATTAGGGAGCTGTGTGGTATAATGAACGGTGTGAATGAGAATAAACAGGAGTGTATTATGGTGGTTTGGTCATATGGAAAGGATGCATGATAGTTTGTTGGTTAAGTGGATGTATAGAGATGAGTGTGTTGGGAATTGATTGACTTGGGACCAAAGGAAAAGTTCATGGAGTCTGAAGAAAAGGAATGTGAACTTGTGAACTTAACCCAAGTGAGAAAAATACTGCATAATAGGAATGAATGGTGGGGTTTTGTGAGGGGGCGTGGTTGTGGGACAGGAGCAGAGGATGAACCCTGACATTGATGATATACCACAGTGGGTGAAGCTTTAGGGTGGATTTTGGTTGTGATAGCCTCGTCCTTTAGGGGAGGTTGTAGGGGGAAGCTTTCTTCTTTGACTTAGGTCATGGTCTTCTGCTTAACTATTATATTCAAAATGAATGTTTGTGTACCCCACCCCAAGTCATGGGGAGTTGTGGGGTGGTT
>JABUQX010078425.1:37500-47316 GCA_015478945.1 Trachelipus rathkii
TAATATATATATATATATATATTATATCCTCATAATATATATATATATACTACCTATTATATACCCGATATATATATATATTACTCACACTATCTCTATATATATATATATTATATATATATATATATATATATATATATATGATATTCACCTACTATATTTATTATACTATATCATATATTATATATATATACTATAATTAATATATATATATATTATTCACTATATAATAATATATATATAATATTATAATATATATTATATTATATACATAATATATATATATATATATAATTATATATATATATATTATTATATATGTTTCATCATTATTGGCACTTGGGACATTGCATAGTGATAAGAACCAATACTAGGGGAATTTGTGAATCTCCTCAGCCTCAAGCACTAAGAATGTGTGTTGTAACATTAATATTCATGCTTTTTAATCTTCCTTCCCCTCACCCTCATTATTTTGAATTAAATATACCATATGATCATTCTTTTTCAAAACTGACCACTAACAACCAGGAGTCTTTTCTTTTCCAAAGTTTCTGTGTATAGTCGGTAGCTGGGTTTTGTGTCTTGCTACTACTTATTTATAACCAAACTGGGGGGGCTATCCCAAAAAAAAATGGCCCCCAAAATTGGGGGGGCCTCGGATTTCTCAGTGCATGTTTGAGCACCCTACCCCAGTATATGGGGAGTATATATATAATATAGGTATTATATATATATATATATATTATATAATATATATATTATTATATATATATATTATATATTATAATATACTATATAATATATATATATATATATATATATATATATATATATATATATATATATATATATATATATTCTGAAGTTAATTTTAAACTCTGCTGAAAATTGTTTTATATGATATTTAACTGTTATATCTCTTTTAATACTTTCAGCCCTTGATGAAGCTGATATTTCTCTTCTAAAGACTTACGTAAGTATCTTTAATATTATAAATTTACCTAAATATATTGATGGTATTTAAAATCACATTTTCAAAAGTGCAATTATATTGTACATTTTGTTTGAATTAATGAGTATTTATTTAGTCACCCAAATGATATCATAATCGATATTGTTGCAAACCATGTAATATATCGTAATTTAGAATTGTTACAGCTAAAATTGTTATTTATCTGAAACAAGATTTAATTATCTGTCTAGTTTATTCAATTTTTATAGATTTTTCTTTCTTAAAATTATGGGTGAAGAAAACTAATTTATATTTGAATCTTTTGAATAACTTATTCAGTATGTAAGTGTTTGTTTTCACCTTTTGATGCATTGCAGAATTTGCTTGTATTAATCTTATAACATATTTTGAATTACTTTAATAAAATTCTACTTGTAGAGAAAAAGTAGGTGAAATATAACTTTACATTGCTTTGCAATTATTTAACATGTTGTTTTCCATTATTTAAATGTAAGGGATATATTATAAATCCTTCAGAGCAAAAAAAAGTGTGTTTTAAATATGAAAGTCTTAACCAGCAGATTCATAATTATTTTTCAGTTACAAATTTCAGAACAATATTTACTATAAAGAGTTAAAGTATTTATTTATTTATATTTTATTTTTTTTTTTTGTTTAGTAAAAATTTTTTTTTTTAAATTTATTATTGATAAGCACAGATTGGGAAATTAATTTCAACCCTACTCCCGACTCCATGCAATAATATGTTGCTTTTAATATAAGATAAGCAGTAATTTAATTCTATATTAATATTACATGACCACATTTAATGTATTACATGACCACATTTAATGTATCTATACAAAAAAAAAAAAAGGAAAGCAGGCAAAAATGGTTTCATTTTAAAGACTTTACCTTCCTCCTACACAATGATACAAAACTTCAGCAATAAATAAAATCCTAGTTAATTATCAAATATTTAAGATTTTGTTGTTGATGTTTTGTCTTTTAACATATAGAGAATATACTGTATACAGACAGAGGAATGTAACAAAAGTTATTTACGCACATGATAATTATTAAATAATTTATTCATTAATTAAAGTATTAGAATTTGCTCTTTCCGAAAGAATACCCTTTATTATGCATATATATGAAATTTTGTTATTCAAAATGAAGAAAATAGACTCTCTATACTGACTTGCGTTGGTGGCAAGGAAGCAACTATGCTTAGCTACATGTTGCTCTTTCTTGGGGTGCACTGGTATGGTATTTTTGATATCAAGCTTTGATTTATTATTGCTATCGTGTGCAACCCATCTTTCACATTTGCTCTTATATTAATACCTAGCAGATGCATTTTAAAAATAATTTAATACAAATTAAATTAAAGTATACAAGCAACTGCGGGGTCTTCAAAAAAAATCTGCTGTAGGCTATAGAAACAACTGACTACTCTAAAAACTGCCGACTTCCACATTCCCCATCTCTATTGATTAGTATTAGCATGTGATGGGAAGAGAAAATTTGATTTGATAAATTAGTAACATAATGTGTTTTATTTACTATTGAAGTTTATTTCAGGGTCAAGGACCTTATACAAAGGTTTTAAAGAATATTGAGGATGACATTCAGAAGACTGTCAAAAGAGTTAACGAGTTAACAGGGATTAAAGAATCTGACACTGGTCTCGCCCCTCCAGCCTTATGGGACTTGGCTGCTGACAAACAGACTTTACAAAATGAACAGCCTTTACAGGTTTGAATTATAGTTATTATTTTTTATTATTATTATTATTATTATTATTATTATTATTATTATTATTATTATTATTATTCATCTATCTTCTTTCCCCAAGACTTGGGGGTAAGGTGAGTGACATGCACCGAAAACAGATTTGTATTAGAAGAATATGACACAATTCGAAAAAAAAGCCCAGCCTTACCGCCCCCTTTATACCCATTAATGAGAACTCGTCGCAGTCAGAAAATCCACCCTAGAGCTTCACGGGACCGCGACGGACCCTCACTATAGCATCTCGTCAATAATTTTATTATAATAATTATTATTAGTATTTTTTTTTTATCCTACTCCTTTTCCCTGGTATTGGGGGTGAGGTGCTTAACATACACAAGAAACCGAATAGTTAAGTACAACCATGCCCCCTATTATGCACCTTTCTTCTCTCCTGTCCCAAACTCATTCCTTTAATTGAAACACTCCTTTGCTGACTCAATCCACTTTTTCTTAAGTTGATTCCCAGTACACTCACCACTATGCATCCGCTTAACCAACCAACCAACCAACTGTCATCTATCCTTTCTATATGGCCAAACCTTTTTAATATACATTTATTTTCTCATTCACGCCTTTCTTCACACCACACAACTCCCTAATACGTTCATTCCTCATTTTATCAGTTCTTCCTACACACTAACATGCCCCTGTAACAACATCAGTAGCATCACACCCTTCAACAGAACCCCAGCTTACTCGAAGAAACTTCAGTCCTTTTTGCATTCACCAAGGATTTATTTCCAACCAGCCACCTATCCTACAATTCAAAGGATTGCAGATGGTAGACCACAAAGAAAAATAAAGTCACAAAGAAACAAACCATAAACTCGCCTTATAAAGATATAAGCAGAAGGCCAAGAATCGATGAGATCGAACAAAAACTTCCTTGTGGATATAGAGTTACAATTGTAACTACTAATTTGGCAAGTCTGATACACAAATCCTACACTTTGATACAGTCTAATAAATTTGACCTGGCCAGCATGAACCTAACTCAAACTGCTATGTGGGAATCAGATTAACCTATCACATTCAACCTTACCAAATTAGCTTACTTAAATAAGACTGAGGGGGTCTAAATATGATTCCACCTTGAAACAAAGACAAATATATTATTGAACAGAACCCTACAAAAAAGAAAATAATAAATATTAGTAGCATATAAAATAATAAACAGAAACCAAATAAAACCCCTCACTTAACGTAAGAAGTAGTGACAGAACATTTCAAAAGCACATTCTCCAAAAGTATGCCAGGCAAAAGATGAATCAAAAATAGAAACTGAAAACATAGAAAACGAAAAAAAAAACTAATTACCTACTATACTCTGCATCATCCGTTCCCTTCTCATTAATATCTAGCTTAAGTATTTAAACCCAGATACTTGTTCCAACTGCTCACCATCCAACATGATTTCACACCGCAGACTCTCCTCACCCAACACCATCATTTTATTTCTATCTACATTTGCTTTCAAATCCCACCATTTATACACCCTGCTAAATCCCTCTACTACTACTCGCAAATTTTCTTCAGACTCGCCAAACAAGGCCAAAAATCGTTAGCGTAAAATAAGCAGGGCACTCACCACTGTCTTTCATTTTCTATCAGTCCCTACCCCACCACCCTTATCTTTAATTCTTTCATCACCCCATCCATATACAAATTAAACAGCCATGGAGGCAACATCCCTACCACACTTCTATTAATATTAAAAAAATTAAAATAAATTCTTGTAATATAAATTAATTCTATTTATTGATTTAGCCAGTAAAGCAATTTTTTAATAATGATTGTAAAAATAAAAGAATATTGTAGAAATTTGTAAAGAGTTTTTACAGAGTTTTTACTTTATTATTTTGAATAGTATTCAAACTTGCCAATTTTAATCTCAGCTCAAAAGTAATATTACCTTAAACATCTTAGTATATTGTAAGTAAGAAAGAAATATTTTTAATCCCATTTGTGCATATTTTCTTTTACCCATAAAAACTGAATATCTAATGGAAAATTTTTCTACTTTTACTTTTTTGATTGAAAATCCATTTATATTTATTTTAGGTTGCAAGATGCACGAAAATCATCAATGCCGACTCAGAAGACCCTAAATATATTATTAACGTTAAACAATTTGCCAAATTTGTTGTTGATTTGGCAGATTCAGTGGCTCCAACTGATATTGAAGAAGGAATGAGAGTTGGGTAAGAATGTTAACCATTTTTGTTTCCAGTTGTGATAATTGTACTTTACGAAGTCCTTTACTAGTTCATGGTAGTCTTAATGGATAACTATTAGTTTTTTTCCCCATCTACCTTCTTTTACAGGTTACTTAAAGATTTACACATTCTTGGAATAGGATTTGAATATTTTGAAATCAGATACAATCTTTTGGAATGACTTTTGATATTTGAGGTTTATAAAGATTTATATACGGCTTTTTAGAATAAGTTGGAATGTTTTAATCATTCATTGAGACCATGTGCAAAGTTGTGGATTAACTTAGCATAATTTTTGATTAAGTGTGGAGTAGCTTTCTTAGCCGATTGAAGTAATTTAGTTTGGATTTAGAAATAATTAATCACAAAAAGATAACTGAATCTCTCGAATGAAAATATAAATAGCTGAGTGTGTGTTGAGGCGGACAAGACTGTAAGGGGTTTTGAATTTTTAAAGGGCTTAGATACTATCTACTGAAATGTCCTTATCAAGAGAGAAGACTTGTCTATCAGTAAATTTGAATTAGAAACTTTGGTTTTGCTGGTGGAAAAACTTAAATCCTCATTTATTTGAGAGTAATGAGCAATAATTAAATTTTTGTTTGCTTCTTAAATGGGCCTATCATGGGCCGCCGGCCACCGTCCCGCAAGAAAGAATTTTCCATGGGGCAAAGCATTATTATTATATAAATCATATATATATAATTATATATTATATATATATATATATAATTATAATATATATATATATATATATAATAATATATTTATAATATATAAAATATATATATATATTATTAAAAAATTTAGACCCGAATTCAGGGGGGGAGTGTCCACTCCTTGCTCCTAAGTGCGACCCCATGCCTCAATGAATGCTATGTAACTTGCAAGAAGAGTACCAAAAATCTAGTTCCCCAAAGCTATCATGCACCCCCGACAAGGAGCCCGTGCTTTGAATATATAATATATATATATATATATATATATATATATATAATATATATATATATATTATATATATATTATAATATATATACATAATAATATATTAATAATATTATATATATATATATATTAATATATACTAATATATATCCCTATGTGCGGCGGAGAAGAAAAACAGAATTTCCCACATCGTATGTCCTGCGTGTCTGTAGAAGTCGACTAAGGAGCGTGGTAGTTGGGTTGGCTGCCCCCTACCACCTATCTTTACCCTAGGGGAATGCTTATGCATGCCTCGGAGAAATGTCGTGATCGCCGTAAACGGGCTTCTATCTTTCGGCCGAGAGTGTTTGGATCTAATGGGTACATGGAATGTCAGTAGGAATAAATGTTGAGGAGAAGAGGAAGGAAGAGGTGATGAATGTAATTAGAAGGGCAAATTGTGAATTGCTCGCTGTATGACTGAAAGCAAAGATGAGAAGGAAAAGGTTGAAAGTTGAGTGGTGATGTGTTGAAATCGGTGTACATGCATGGTGTCGGAAAGAAGAATGAGGAGAGGGAGAAGAGAAAGGAGTTGCAATGTCATTGATGAGTAAGTGACCTGTGGTACAAAAGCTATGGTAGACTTTTGTGTGTGTGAGTCCTAGAATTTTTTATGTAAATTATAAAGTCTTTGAATTTCAGGTATGTGGGATACATTGAGGTCATGGCCCTATCAGAGGGAAATGTGTTGACTTAAGAGAGTTACGATTTTTTTTGGAAATCTTGAATTGATGCTCTGGATGGGGTAAGTAGGAGCTTCCGATTGTAGTGTTGGGGGACCTGAATGGGTTGATAGGTGATCTCAAAAAAAAAGGGATGGTATAACAGGTGGTTTTGGGTAGCGGGAGAAATTGAGAAGGTAGGAAGTGTTTGATTTCTGTGAAAGAGAGAGGTATGTGTGTAAGTTACACCTTTATTAAACACAAGAGTATCCATAAGTATACTAGGAGTGGTGTACGTAGAGATGGTATCGAAGTGAAAAGTATGATTGGATTTGTGTGTTGGTGAAGAAGGAGTGTTGAATATGTGTTGGATGCTAAATCAGTGAGCGGGTTTGGAATGGATTATCGGATCATTATGTTGTTCTATGTAAATTAAGGTATGTGGGGCTTGGATGGAGAAGGAAGGAAGTGGGAAGAAAGTGGGTAGAATTAAGAGTAGAAGTTAAGTGAGCAAGACATAAGGATAAAGTATGTAAGAGGGCTCGCTAGTAAATCGGTGAATGTGAACAAGTTGAACAAATCTGGTTGCAAATGAAGGAAGCAATTGTAGTAGTTGCAAAGAAAGTGTGTGGATGGCCTAAAGTAGAAGATAAGATGTTAACAGAATGTGGAATAAGAGGTGATGAAAGCGGTTAAAGGTAAAAAGAGCTGGTTGAATGTACTAAAGCAAATGACGAAAGTTTCAAAAGAAAAGATGCTTGATGGAATTATATAAGGAGGAAAAAAAACGAATACTAAAAGGTGATACGTAGGAGAAAACAGAGTAAAGAAACAGTTTGAAGAGAGAATGAAGGACATCAGGGAATAGAGCTCTTCTGAGGGAACCTGCAGAAAGGTTAAGAATGAGATAGGGAATCGGCTCCGAAATAGTAATAGGATGCTGCTTTTTACTGTAATGAAATGAGTTGAGGGGCGGTGGAAGACACTCGAAATCTGCACATAATTAAACAGTAATGATGAGGGGTTAGTTGAAATGTGTGTGGTTTGATGGCTGCAAAAAACACCACAAGGAATGAGGTATTTTGGGGTGAGTTATGAGTAAGGAGGAGGTTAATGGGTAGAGTGAGAAAGTTGAAAAGAATGGTAAATCTGGGCAGGTATAGATGAAGTTACTAGTGAAGATTCAGACGGAGGCCCGAGATGGTGATTTATTGGAGTTGGAAGTTGTGTAATAGTAAAAAGCGTTTAATGGAGGGTTAATAGTCCAAGGGATTGCGAAGGAGAACAGGTAATAGGTACCCTTATATAACGGTAAGGGAAAGAAAAGGCGAATTTTTATTATTATTAGGGGAATAAGTTTATTGAGTTGTAGGGAAGGTATATGCATGTATTTTGGTTGAAAGAGTGCCTCGAGAGTGAATGAGGGACTGGTTGGTGAAGAACCAGGTGCGTTTAGGAGTGGTAGAGGATGTTGGATCAAATCTTTACATTGAAACAATTGATTGAGAGAAAATGAGGGAGAAGAAGAATAAATTAGTATTTAGGTTTATGGATTTGTACAACAGGCCGTATGATAGATTAATTAGGAAGCTTATGCAGAATGATATGATGGGTTGGTGGTACTTCGAATGGAATCAAAAGATGTATGACGATAGTTGAAGCGTGTGTAAGAATAAATGGTCAAAAGTGATTGGTTTAGGATTAATGCGGAGTGAGCAGGGTTGTTGTTATTTGTCTCCTTGTATCAATGTGTATATGATGGTTATGAAGAATTCGAGGTGGGGATGGCAGAAATGGTGTTTTAGAATGATTGGAGAATGGAAGAGGAGGGTGCCTACCTATTGTATGCGATGATTTGGTTTTTGTATGTGGCGAATCTGAAGAGATTTGAGAGATTATGATAAGTATTTAACTGCTCTTTGGATAATAACTAAGTAATAATCAATAATTAATAATAAGTATATATATATAATAATGACTGCTGAGAATTTTGAAATAATATATGACTGTAATTCATTTGAAGAGGAGCTGAGCACATTAAAGAAAACATTTATCAAATAAGTATGAATTAATGTAAGAGTATTTATTAGATTATTATACTAGAGGTCAAAGACTAGAGTATGCAAGTAATTTTTAATATTAAGTTTAATAATATATAGAGATAATAGTTTGGTAATCATGAGAAATAAACAAAAAAGTCGAATACTTATAATCCTCATATAGTAATACTAATAATAGAGAATAATAATATTTAATATAGGTGGTAGTGGTGCATAGTAGTGAAATATAATATAGCATAGAAAAGTAATTTGCTGTATCATTAAAATTCAATAATAATAATAAATAATAAATAATACCATTTATGGAAGTGAATAAATGTGCCATAAAAGGAATACACTTAAAATCAATTATCAGATGCAGTCACATTAATTAAGATCATACAATAATAATAAACAGGACCAGTCGAACTATAGTATAGTATAATTTACCTGTAGATAATACTGATAATATATAATAATTATTGATGATATGTAGATGACTTATTAGTTTTACATTGAATAATAAATGGTAATAGAATAAATGGTATAAGAATATCATAAAAGTAATTTACATAATTAATGAATAGTGATATTTTAATCAAATAATAATAATATGACAAAATAGTATGAGGAGCATTGCCTATAATTCATATTGCAATTAAATATACATATAATAAAATGTAATCAGGAATAATAAATGTATACGTATAATTATATATATTAATATATAAGAATTGGTAATAATAATAATAATAATAATAATTAATAATATAAGCAAAATAATGTAATAATAATGAGTGTATGATTGAAGAATAAAGATAATAATAGCATAATAATAATAATGAAGTGATATATATAATATATGAGAAAAAATAAAATGAAACGAAATCATTAAGAATGTAATAATAATATTATTCATTATCTTATTTAGAGTTGGTCATTTAGTTTGTGAAAGTGGATATGATATAAGTTCCGGATTATTACTCTCTTCATTCTCATAGTTATTTTAATCTTTAAGTATGTCTGCGCAGCCAGGCACTAATAATGCAAAATCAATTCAGTCTTGCGTAGCCTTAATATACGCGGTAACTGGGAAGCACGAGACATGTATCGTAATGCGAGATACTCCGCAGAGAGAGATCTCTTCGTTATCTGTCTTGTGTTGT